>BGPR01000352.1:470320-521208 GCA_013235015.1 Araneus ventricosus
CAATGAAAATTCATGTCAATATTTTTGTCTTATTCTTTAGTAGTAATGATTAATGTTCAAATTAGTACAATGAAAATTCATGTCAATATTTTTATATTTTTCTTAAGTTACATTCTAGCAAATAAAAAATATATGCAGTAATATCTGTAAAAATTTGATGTACGGTAGACACTTATATTTTGAGTATTCACAGAGATATTACTCATGAAAACCTGACAAGTTTTCATTTTTCTAGATACGAGAAAATTTGTGCTGCCGGTAATTTTCATAAAGTTTTAACAAATTTATGAATAGAATGATGCTATATTACATATAACTTTAGTATTTAAATCTTATATATTTGCGTACAATAGAGATATTTCATTACAGACATTCAGCTAAACTTCCGTCTTCAGATAATGCCGACTTCAATAATTTAAATGCGTAAAATATCAAAAGTTATAGAAAAAGAATTCGGATAAATTAAAAAAAACATCTATACGCATGCATGGTTTTCAACCAATTATGAATTTTCAAAATATTACAAAAACAAACAGCTTACAAATACGGAAGAGTTTAAAATGCGAAAAAGAAGTTAAAAGAAGAATTATTCAATAGACCTATTGATAATCTGTGATTTCCATTACCTTTCCTAACATGTTTCAATGTTATAATCCGGCAAAATAATAAGGGCAAGTTAATGAAATAAATCCATGTAAGAAATCGATATTATCATATCCACATTAATGACTTTCACAGAATAGTGAACTGTAATAATTTTCAGAAAAAATAAAAAAAAACACATGCAAGGAGGAAAAATGTTCGTAAACTAAACGAATTCTACAATTCTGAATTACATTCGTATTCCTAGATACGAAAGAGAACGATTCGTAATCACATTTCATAATTTGCTTCATGTACGTTCCCAAGTGGGAAAGCTAAATTAAATAATTAAACACAAGATTATCAGTTTCACTTATAAATTTACAAAATTTTTACCCAATCAATAGTTTCCATTAATTTTTATTAACTTATGAAAAATGATGCAGACTGGGGAATAATTAGTTTTAGTATTAATTTTAAAGAAAAACTTATTTAATGGCGGTTCCAGGATTTCAAAGAAATAATGTTAACATTTATAAATATTTTGAATAATTTTGCTGGAAGTCTGAGAGGAAACTTAAACAAGCTATCTTCCCACGGAAAAGAGAATAGAGATTTAAATTTATAACGTGTCGCTAGAATAATCCTAAAAGTTATCTGCTTTTATTTTAATTCACATTTTAAACTGTTAAAGAAAAAAGTTCTTTTAGATTTACGATTCGAATATGCATTTTCAGCATGACCCAGGGTAAAAATTTAAATATTTCACTTATCGACCATCTGTCCCTGGAATAATGATTTCATCACATTCACAAACAACCTCCCTACCTAATCTTATCCGATTCATAAATTATTCATAAAGTATACATTTCTAATAAAAACGCCTGACCTCAACGACACTCAACCCTTTCACAGATACGATGCAATGCTTTATAATAAAATGCTACATGATATCCGGTTCTTCTAATCTCTGAAGAGAGAAAATGAGAAATCTAAGATAGTTCCAACAGGTAACAACAATAACAAACCAAATCAATGTGAAAAGAATAAATAAAAATTTCTGTGGTACATCAATACAGTCCTCGTATGCATTCATTATGCGCAACAACAGAGAGATATCGTTTCTCATCTTATCTCCCTAACTATCCAAAGACGCAGTTAAAAGCCCCTTTATCTCAAGATTTCTAATTGATATTCTATGCCAGCCATGATGATGCTAATGTCAACGCACAACAGATAGCGATCATAATGAAACCCATATCTATGCAAGACCGTGCTTGAGGAAGTGGCATTTCTGGCTTGATGGTGTACATTTGGAATAAACATGGGAGTTATTGTAACCAAAAGTTCACCAGCGGCGATTAAAATTAGAATTTCTTTCAAATTATTCATTCTATTTTTCGTTCTTGAAAAGTTTGTTTCGATGAAAATCCAATGCGACAAGAAATAAGGAAACAGTTTTAAGCAACGAATTAGCCAAACGATATGTAAAAAAGAGTTCTTGGCGAAAACACCTGCACAGCTTGGTGTCATCTGACAGTGAAGAACATTTTAATCAAATTTTGTTTTTGTGTGCGGATGAATCGTGGGGAAAATGACTCAGGATTGTGGGTAGATATTATCTTTCGCAAGTTTCCGGTTGGATTACGAGTGTGTCATATGACAAAAACATGTTTACAAGATAAAACAGATAGTTTAGTTGTGAATATCTAATTAATATGATTTTCCATCTTTCAAGTTGAAACAACATCAGAACTACTTTCCATGCAAACAACAATATCCTTATCCGTATGTTTGATCGATGGCGTTTTACCAAAGCACTCGCTCGCGCGCTGTCCTGGTGGTGAGGTATCGGTTTCGGGATCGGAGGGTTCCTGGTTCGAAGACCTATTCCACCAAAGATCAGCCACATATGTAGGTATGTGCATGTTATATATGACTCCGAGGGCCAAATGTGGTGTGGTGTGGAAATTTGGAGAGGGCAGTGCCAAGAGAGGAGTCATGTGTCATCCTCATCAGCTAGTTTGTCACGCATATCCCTCGCGTTGCTTCAAAATTGAAAGTTAATGAAACTAACTAAAACTCAGTATTTCAAAATGTAACATCAGGAAAACTGAAATCGAATTTATATAATTAACGTATTGAACAGCTGTGCCCTCAAAACGGTTTATCATATAGATCTTTAATTTCAAAATAAAAATAAATCAAAAACAAAAGTTTATTTCATATAATTTTTTTGAAATTTGTCAAAAAGGCATAATGGAATGAAACGTAACAATAAAGAAGGAAACAAAGCATTGCCATTGCCGATTAATTCATTGTCGGTAAGCTTGATATCAAACGTCTAATCAGCATAAACGGATAATTCATACATGTTAATTCACATACATTCATCGCATCTGTGGTGACGTACTATTAAGAAATTATGTATTGTTGTCTATCACGTTTCACGTTTTCTATCAACGAAATACACGTTTCCGTGTACGACGATAATAGAAAAGCATGTGAAACGGAAGGATTATTTTATAATGAGGGGGATAATTATAAATTTAAACTATTTTGAGAAATGAAATAAACTGTTCTTGTATATTTGAAAAGAAAAAATAAGCTTTAAAGTATTGCCTTCAAATTTAAGGTTATTATAAAGATGATAAATACAAAAGGGTTTGATCTAAAATATCCTTATTCGAACCAGTGGGAGGGGGCGGGAGTTGCTGGCCACGCTAAATGCATTAGTAAGGAATTCGCAAGACAACACAGATGTGAATTAAAGGAAAATATTGGGAGGTTAACCTGGAAAGAATGACTAAATTTTTACTTTCTCGTATACGAAGTATACAAAGAGAAAGTATTGTAATCGTCAAAAAATTCGAACTCGAAATTTTGACGAATCTGCACGTTTTAGACCTCCCTAGGTCCGAAAAGTGCAATTTTGGAATTATGTGTGTCTGTGAACACGATAACTCAAACACTATTAAAGCTACAGGGATGAAATTTGGTATGTGGTCTTTAAACATAATTTGTAGGTTTCTATCAAATTTTGAACAAAGCCAGTCCTCGGGAAGTCTGTCTGTATGTCCGTGTTAATGTGAATGTGATAACTCACAAACTTAAATAGCTAGGTGGATAAAATTTGGTACACATTTCATCAGGAATGTAGGTTTGTATCAAAGTTTGGACCAAATCCATCAAAGGGTTGACTGTCTGTCTGTATGTATAATCGCATACTTTTGAACGCAATAACTTCTTTAAAAAATTACTTTGATAAATGAAATCTGATATGTGGCCTTCTTACCTTAATGGTAGATTTGTATCCAATTTTTGTGTCAATCGGTTAAAAAAAGACGTTCAAATTGCAAATGTCGTTTTCTTTATCTTACACCCAGCCCTATTGGTAATCACGCCGACTTCTAATTCCAATTCCACGTTGCACGACCTTCGGATATCGTGGTATTATTATCGCTTATTTTTTTCCCTACTGCGTTAGGGGTTCTTGTTCGTTTTACCGCCTTTTAGCTTATTTATTTTTTTTCGGTTTAAGAGAAAGTTTAGGGGAGACCACTCCCGCTGGTTTACAATAGAATATTCTGCCTTATATGCTTAACTGAACTGACATTTCGGTGTTTGTGACAATCACTAGCATCCATTGCCTTCCTATACCACTTACAATTTGCAATTACTATAATCATGATTCAGACTGAATTGTCGTCCTCTGTCCATCTTTTATTGGAGATGTTTTGAGCAGGAGTAGCGTTAGAGTCTGCCCGACGGAAGAGGCAGTGTCTCTCCGACAGGGGGGCACGACTTGCTGTTCAAGGGGAGGGACGTACTAATGACCCTCTCAAATTTTCGCCAGATCTTTATCTACTAGTTCGATAGCCCATTGCGTGAAGGGAGTAAAAAACTTTGCCCCGATGGCGGGGGACGGCATCCCTGACAGGGAGCCCTACCCCCCCGGGTCCCCCACACTGGCGCCACCCCTCGTTTTGAGTCATTCGTTTCCTCATGTTCTGAAATGCATACAACCGAAATTTCCTCTGAATAAGGTTGCTTTAAAACTCAGTATTTGAAAATTCTAGTGCAGATTCTGAAAAGCAAAATCTTCAGCAATTAAAAATTATATATTTCATTCCACTCTTAAACGATAAATAATTCAACCGTATGAAAATAAGTGACTATAAATTGATTAGTAATTTTTTGAGGAGAGAATGAAGTTCAGAAGGAGATTAATGTTGCTTTTTGTTAAGTAACATGTTATTGCTGAATTATGTCAGCTGAATTCAGAAATTTATATTGATTTCTTCTCAATTTTTCAAGGAAACTCTTATTTAAAAGCGGAAAAGCCCAAAGAGAAAAAAATAGGGGGCAAATCTTAAAAGAAACAACATAATGTTTGTTTTCATTGAAACTATTGACACACAAATTCCATTCAAAATCTAAACTTATAATTCGCTTTCATTTTATAATCTTACACCAGCATTTACAAATAATAAAATTATATTAAAATTAATTGTAATAATTTTTCTTGTAAAAACTTATGACTAAAGAAATATTTGTAATAATCCTGAAATAATTGTTTCCTTTTGAATTATATATAATGAGTGAGAAGCTCAAAGAGCAATATGTTTGGAATTGCTGTGATGGAATAATTTTTTCATTTTCCGTAAAAGTATTACCTTATCCGATTTGTCCCCCGAATACTTCGCTAAATGTGATCACAGTAATATAGTTCTGTTCTAAATTCTGTTAAAATGTATCAATAACTTTTAAATTCATTAAAATCGCACTTAGGACTATTTCACAGAGCATAATGATATGCTCGTTGTTTTTGCTGAATACCTACTACAATAGTCACTGACCATATCGGAAACTGTAAAATCCCACATCGAAGGTCGTATCTATCTATTCTGTTTATCTGACTCTTCAACAGATTTCGTATAAATCAAACCACATACTATTGCCCTGCAATGAAACGACATTTGTAATGATTATCAACGCCCGCACCACCGCACAAACGATTCATACTTTTGTCTGCCCCTTTCATTCGTTTTGTGTTCACAAACAAAGCGTAGGGTCGTTCATAAAGAGTTCAGTTGAGAAACCTCGCACTGAAGGAAACATAATACCTCGGGAGATTAATTTATCAAGTAACTCGGGGAGAGGGAGGGGGTGTGGAAAACCAAACTTTGCGAGAGGTGCAGACGTGACCTCCCAGCCCACAATCACGTGACCCCACCCTCGCAGATCCCGCCTCGTGACTTCCGCTTTTTGCCCTATTGTTGGCAGCGAGCGCCACCACCGCAGATGACGGCGAGAGATTTAGCATGCACAACCCCTGTGCGTAGCAGACGATTTTGAAAAGCTGCAAGGGATCATGTTCTGGGAGTTGTGTTATCAGAGGCTCGGGATGTAATACTTGATATCGTCCGGGGGTTAAAAAAGAATTGGAATTTCCTCAAGTTTTATTTGTTCTTTTATTTTTTTAAGCAGCACGAGACAGCTGAAAGAGCAGATGTATCGTGGGACTGGATCTTGTTCCACAGAACATGATGTGCAGATAGATTAGGCAAAGAATGCATTGTTCTAAAAATTCTAAACTGTCTGCTTTGACAAAGGGGCAAGCGTATTTTGTAGAGAGAATGATAATTCTTTCCTCTTAAAAATTAAAATGTTGGCATGGCTTTCAAGTGTACTATATATCTGCCGAATTGTGCAGAGTAAAGAGTCAGTAATCTGTATACATAAGATTACCACCCTGCCTCTAATTTAATTGTAATTGGATGAGAAAAATCCGCAACGGAGAAAATCTGTCAAAGAAAATATTAAAATGCAAATTACGGACGAGGGAGGGTTTTGTAACGCTTGGATACAGCTGATCTTCCACCATCAATACAAAACTGCAGTTATCTTCGAGTGACTTCATAATAATTTAAAATAATTACTGCCATTCCAGGCAGGAATTGTTAGAGTTATATCAGGGTTGTGAAAACTTTTTTTAGGAGCACCCAGAAAAGTGGTGTAATAGCAAATTAAACTGTGCCGGAACGCTCTAGCCTGGGTAACACAAAAAAAATTGTTTTTTTGTGAGATTGAAAATTGAGATTTTTACATTTTTTTCTTATTTATTTTTCGGAAAAAAAATCAGTGCCGGAAGTGCGTTCTGGCTCCACTACACCTCTGATCTAGAAAAAAAAATAGAAAAGAAATTTTGGCTGGCCAAATTAATTTATTAGAAAACTCAGTAAGGACTAAAAAAGACATAATTTAAAAAAAAAAATCTCTATTGTTAATGGCGATGGAGGAAGCTGTGAATGCATTTATAAAAGTTCCTCATAATCTGGTTCGAACCGGGTTGTACTGATTATTATATCATACTATTATTTTAAATTCTGCGCCTCCGATAGAATCTTGGCGAGGGGCGCATCTGACCCGCGGACCACAGTTTGCCCTACTTGGTAAAATGAATCTTAAAATGACGTTTACAATAATAGTTACTATTAAATCATAAAAGATTATGCAGTAAAATAGAAATAATTAAGAATAAAAATATAAGTAACACTATTAGTTTATTTATTGTTGAAATGAGCGGTTGGTCCCTACCTGATTAAAAATGAGTAAGCTATCTCTGATGTTACAATAAAGTAGATGTTCTTTTGAAAACAAACTAGAGTCAATGATAAAAATTGACAATTGGTTGAAAGTTATTTGTGTAAATAGTTCATAATGTGATCATAAAATATAAAACACAATTAATAAATATGAAAACCCAGTTTTGAACTCCAATAATCGATCATCTATATGACGAAGTTCTATGATTAACATAAAACTTATACAACTTCAAAGATTCCTTTCTATAGCATGAAGATGCTTATACGCAATTTTACTTAAAGTGGCCACTTCCGAATTCTAACTGCTTGTCCCGAATTTTGATTACATGCCCGGATTGCATCAAATTTTTGCATATAAGTAAATAGCTTGTATTTAAAAAAGGATTAACTGGAATTAATTTTTAAGAAGATGGAAAAAAATGTTGATTTTAAGTTTCCAAGTTTTCTTGTACAGATAAAGTGACCAGATATCCTGGATTAGCCGGGACAGTCTCGATTTTCGACTGTTTGTCCCAGACTGAAAACGTATCCTATTATTTAATTACCATTGTGTAATTAATATTAAAAAATCTTAAATAGATTTTAAAAATTAACAATTTCATTATTTCTGAATTTTTACTTGATTTCATTTATGTATTGACTTTTTTTTTTACTTTTTTGGATTTTATCCAATACCTCTCCCCCACTTTAGTATTTCGTCTTTCACCTCACTTTCTGCAACTTTAAAATGTCACTAACCACAGATTTCCTCTGATTCCACGAAATCTCAGCTTGGAGTTAATGCAGTTATCGAATGGAAGAAACGATTATCTCAATCACAATTCTGATTTTCGTTTTCTGTAATCTAAGGAAACTCCTTTAATTGCAAAGTGCATATCCCATAACACATTTGTATCATCTGTCAGGCCAATAAGTGAAACCGAAGTTGTTATCTCATTTAAAAATCCCATTATTCAATTACCCTTGCGTTTTCTGGAGTAATAATTTGTAGCGTTCCACATCGCTCGAGTGGAAAATTATCTAAAGCACGGGAACGAACTCGCTTGTGTGTCTCAAGGCACTGAGAACTCTTGACCCTTGAATGCTTTTACTGAAACAGTAACACATTCACGCTGAAGGCCCTCCAAAACAACCTACATCGCAAATTACTCGGAAAAAAAGTAATGATAATATTCTTTTTTTAAAAAAATGAATCATAAAGGCAGGGAAGGGATTAAGTCAGGACCTCTTACTACATTATCTTTACATGTATCTTTTTCTTTAAAAGAAGATGAAGAACTAACTAAAATTTAAAAAGAAAAAAAACGCCAAGTCGAGATAAATGTCTAAATAAAAACTGCCTTTGGCGCTCGCTGCCAGTACGCCGTTCTAAGTCATAATTGGGAAAAAGAAAAATAAGATACCAACCTTTGATAATAAAAACGCCCAGCCCAACCAACTGCAGAAGTTCGATAAGGGCGGGAAGAAGAAGAAAAAAATGCTTTTTATTATTTACTTTTTATTATTCTCTCTCCCTCATATGGTATTACTATTTTATCGCTTCGGACAATCAGTTTTGGCGATATCGTATCGCAGCATCTCTTTCTGCTTGGCGCCATTGTGCTGGGTGTTCGGCGCGCGATAGCATCGTTCTGGCGAGATATTTCTGCAGCGGAGAACTGCTGCATGTTAAGAAGAGCGTGGAGAAAGAGATCCCTTGTGCAAACGGCAGCGCCATCTAGCTATAACTTGCGTCGTGCCAAGTTACAGAGAAAGCAATATTCCAAATTTACTGCATTGTAGTATATTTCCATCTGCATTCGTTACCGGAATGCTTCATTTCAAGATGTGCATAGTATTCATATTTCATTACAGGAAAAAGGAAGACAAATATCTTACTGTGTCAGAATTGAAATGAATCAATATGCGGTTAATATTGTTTTTATTCGAATATTTCAGGATAAGTTCGCTTCCCAAGTAGCACAAGATGCAATATAGAAATGTAATGATATTTTTAAGATAAAAAACATTGAATAGTACCGTAAAAATATTGTACAATGTATTTGCGCTGAAGGAACTTAAAACCATTTCGATAATTTCTTGGATAATTGCTTAACAATTTTTTTTTTTTTTTTTGTTATTTCAAATCGCTTCTTCTTTATGCTATTTAACTTTGTTGAATATTTTTCCTTTATTTTATTATTAACTTATTTTCCATATTTTATTTTTAAAGAAACCTTTACATTGCATCCATTTTATCTTTCGGTCACGCACAGAACAATTTTTTAATGCAAAGAAAAAATAAATCCACAACTCTCAAACCAAATTCAGAACAATAAGAATTTCATATAGTGTTTATTATTTATCTTCAAAGTTGCATTTCATTGCTGCAGTATAAAAAACACTTTCAAATACAAGTATTTATAAACTTGTATTTGAAAGTTGTTTTTATAAACTTAGAATTTATGACAAAAAGTATTTTTATTCAAAGTTCTTATTTATCTTCCAAGTTATAAATCATTCTTGCATTTTTTACATGTCTTTTCACAAATTTCTGTTACACTTCTATTCTCTTCATAGTGTGAATATCGCGTTTCTTATGAAAATGGGGGAAGGGGGTTAAAAATATATCTAAAGTATTTTTGTCATAAGCAAAACTTTTTTTTGTAGATGAAAAACGAAACTTCTCGTACAAAACTATAAATAAATTCATAATTTAAAATTCATAAGTAGAATTGTTTCGAAAATCAAAATAAAATTAATAAAATAAACAAAACGACAAAAAACCAATTATTCACATAAACTGTAAATATTTACAATCTCAGCTTTTGTGAAAACAAATTGATGCATTTAAAAAAGAAAATCTTTTAAAAAATTTCTTTTAGTTAACAACTGCTTGAAAAAATATAATTTGGGGAAAATTGAAATTCCACATCAAGTTCATCAAAACTGGAATAATCCAGCATTTCTTCACTAGTTTAAAAAGCAGGTTTCCTGATGTTTCTAATTCCACCGAGAAACCAGTTTCCGAAAATTACCATTCCAATATTTTCATTAATAAACTTGAATGCTACTCACTTAAAACAGATTTTTGAAATTCCAGAAATGTAACAAAGGCAGATCGAAAAAACAATTTAGAGCATTGTTAGAGCGACAGATGGTATATATAGATGAAAAAATAGTTAATTTATTCATTAGACTAAACGTTCAGAATTTAGAAACAGCACGGCCAAGCTTCTTTCTAGAAACATCAAAGCCTACACAAGCAACCAAAAAAAGAAATTGGAAGACAACGGTAGATACAAGATAGAAAAAAGAGATACAAGAAGACAAAACAATGAGTTCAGACATCATTGTTTTAATGGGAAACAAGATATGTCCAACTCAAACGTGATTTTTGAGGGTTCACCTAGATGAATCTGTACAAAATGAGCTACATTAAGTTAGACAACAAAGTCTGTTACGCACATTAAACTGGGAAGGTAGAATAAAAGTTCTTATTGAAACTTCTATCTCTAAATAAGCAAATGCGGTTTGTTAGAGCAGTAAAATTTCACTTAACTCGTCCATTGAAGAAAAAGAGATACTTTTCTTCAACAGACGATCGAGTGAATGATTGATGAGTTGATCAGTTGAAATAACTATTTTTTTAATTATTAAAACCTTTGTAATTAAAATGTTTATTTCTTAATTTACTTAAATTAGTTTTTATTACTGTTGATTCATAAAGAAAGAAAGAGAGATGTGTGAAAAGAGAGAGAGAATCTCTCATATGAAAAATCAAAATACAGTGGACTTGCTAAATGTAAAGTTTTTAATTTGAATTCGTCGGTAATTCGAATTTTTGCCCCTTGAATTTCATATTTTCATAATGTTAACATATCCTCTATAGTTCGAATTTATTAAGGTTCATTCGAAGTCAGAATTAAAAATTGTAAAAAAAAAAAAAAATGCTTTTATTTCTGAATCGTTTTCGCTTGTATTGCTTATTTTATGCTCTCATTGATCGTAAGGAAATAATTTTTAAGGCCATTAATTCTCTCGAGGACTTGACTGCTGTGCAATGCTATCGATCAAAAAAGCAAAACAAAATTTTTCACTTTTTATAATAAGGTTTGAACTTGTTAAATAAGCATTGTACCGTTTATTTTGAAGTTAAATTGTTGTATTCAACGTGCTGTATACTATTTAAATTAGTTTATAATAAATATTATTCCACAAATATTACTTATTCATCGACTAAAATTACTGTTTTTAAAATTATTATAACCTTTGTAATGAAAATTTCTATTTCTTTGTTTACTAAAATCAGTTGCTGGTCATTTATAAATTATGTATTACTTATCAAAACTGTTAAATATTTAAAAAAAACTTTACCGCAGTTTACAGTCCTAAATTTGTCGTTTACTCATGCAGAATTCACTTTTAAAACCAGTTTACTGAATTCGAATTCGGATAAATCGAATTTTTTATTGTAGTTCCGCCAGAATCGTATTATACCAAAACTCTAAAAGAAACTGTGAAATAATACATATCAAATGTTCTTCGTTTTATATTGAAATCCCGTGATGTAAACTCATAGAACATAGAACATCGTAAGAGTTAGGAAGAACTATGAAATGCGCAGTGACCTCCAACAGATTACATTCTCAGACGAATCAGACGATGAAAATATGCATAATCTGCTCAGTAAGAAAGTTTGATGAATTATGTATCGGCATGTGCTTAAAAAGAAGCACTAGGAAAGAGAGAGACTGAAATGTTTGTCGATGAAACATAAAACCTTTAGTTTATGGCAAGGTGAAATCTCAAAATAAATTTGTAAAATGGGGATTTGTGCGAAGAAACAGGAAATTGTCTCTACTTGTTCAAGCCACTGGGAGAAGAAATTTGTGGTCCTTTTTAGCTTCCATTGGATTACTTTTCCTTGTCCTCTTGGTTCAGCTATAAACCTAGTGATTACACTTAGAGTGTCACAATAGGATAGATGAGTTAAATTATGTAGAGAGTGACTACAGAAGAGACAGAACAGTTCCATGCGTGGAGCGAAATCCGGCTTGTTTAGTGGCACAATGGTTTCAGCCAGTACAGAGAGGATAAAATACTGTTGGTATTGCAGCAGTATCAACCAGTCTGCCGACGATAAAATTCTAATGGTACAACATCCGCATCAGCCAGTATGCAGAGAATAAGATTCTGTAAATACAGCAGCGGTGCAAGCCAGTACGCAAAGATAGCAATTCTGTTGGCACATAATTAGTATCAGACAGTTTGTAGAGGATGGAATTCTATAGATACAGCATCTGTGCATTTGTACCAGACAGAATTCAAAATTGGTACAGCATCAATATTAGCCGTGCTAACTAGGACTTTTAGAATTTTATAGAATTTTAAAGTCTGACTGTCTAGGCTTATTAGAATTTTATAGAATTTACTTCTCTGCCTGGCAAAGTATAAAATTCTATTTGTACAGCATCTGTACCAGCCCGTACGTAGGGGAGTATTTCGATAAAACTTTCCTTAGAACGACCCGTAAACATAAGGTTAAAAAATTAAACCAGAGAACAAAATTATGACAAATTCATAAGTTTAACAACTCTGAAATTTTAATGCTAATCAAACGAAGCAGAACAGCATCTTTTCCCTCCAGTTGGACAACCATCAACATAAAGAGAGCCTTATTATCACTTGGTAATGCGTACAAGTTGCTGGCGCAAGGTTTACACATAACACCTCTTCCCTGGAAAAGGTGAATCGAAATGTGTGAAAGCAAGTCGTGCCTTTCCGCGCGCGATTATTACCCAAAATATCCGCGGGAAGTAGATGGGCATAATGATAGAAAACGATTTGCGCTACAGCAATGTGTCATTTCCGTGTAATAACCACTCGCGATGTCGTTAAGGTTGGGTCACGTACCTAGGTTCTGCTCTTCGGGGCGGTCTGGATTTTAGACACCTGTTGTTTAGGGTACGTTGAGTGATTGCCATACATCGCCATCACTGTTTTTCACCCTATAGCAATTGTTCTGTGACAAGCTCACTGTGAGAAAGCTCTTTTTTAATCAATTGTGAGTGATAAAAGATTTTAACTGATTAAGAATGTGAATGAATGCAGCTGTGTAGTTCTCAAATGAATGGAGTCAGTTTGAGCGCCAGTGATACACGTCAACGGCATGACGCCGATATAATTTTGGAATCCATTAAGATGTGACGTCAAAGCACAGAGTAAGACAAAATGCAATTTGATGTTGGATGACATGCGCATTTACCTTCGGCAAATGACTGCGATGAAATGTGAATTGACGGTATTTGTTGCTTTGAAGTCTCATGCTTTGAAACTGTAGCAACTTTTAATAAAACAACAACAAAAAAGCATAATCAAGCAAATATAATTGAAATGACCAGACTCAGGCCTTTATGATCCTTCACCGTGACTTAAAAAAATCCCATATTTGTAGCAGTTTCGAATAAAATATCATGAATTGTCCTGTTTTTCACTTTCTTGAATACGAAGTATGGAAAGAGAAAGTATTATAATCATCAAAACATTCTCCCCTTAAGATTTTCATGATTGTCAACGGATTAGACCTCCCTGAGTCCGAAGAAACCATTTGTAGAATTATATTTAGAGTTGGCCTGTCAGTCTAAGAGTATAATAACTCAAAAACAGAAAGACCTAGACGAATGAAATATATCATGTGGTCTTTAAACCGAAATTGTAGATCTGCACCAAATTTTGGGCGAAATTTGTCGAAGAAAAGTCTGACTGTCCTGATGTGTGCATGTGAACACAACAAATCAAACACCCAATGAGCTAAATCAGTGACAGACAAACTACGGCTTGCGGGCCAGCACTTAGAAGTTCTAACCGGCCAGGCGCAGATTTTAAAATGATAGTATGTAAATCTAACAGTTATTAGACATACTATATGTATAGCAAATATAGCTTTTAGAAAACTAATCATAGCTTCATTCATCGCATTAGTACGAAGGGAATTTTTAAATAAGATTTTTTCAGTCCTTATTGAGTTTTATAATAAATCATAATGGCTCACCATTTTTTAATTGTTTTAACTTTACTCACTCCTAAAATGTTATGGATTAATACTCCTCGATGAATGGATCTTTTTTTATATAACTAGAACTGTAGATCCGCATCAAAATTTCGACCCATTCGGAGGTCCCAAATGTATATTCTACTTATTCCCTTCATTATTCTACGAAAGTAAGCTTAAAACGCGCCATTTTGTGGAAGTATACGAGAAAGTCAGGGTGTTTCCAGACCAATGTTTTATTTATTTTTCCCAAATTCAGTTGAAATTCGCGAAAAAGTTTTGGAAAGTAAATCGGTTCCTAAAATATTTTTCTACCCAAAAGGGGTCAAGGATTGGGAAAACTTTGAAGAAGCCTTGTTATACAACATATGTTGGGAGTTGTTCCAGAATCCGAGGAAAGCAATGCAGGAAAACAAAAAACATATTCCATTTCCCCTATCTCTGGCATCTGCCCGACACGCTTTGTACTCCCAGAAGTCGAAGACGAGATAAAAAACGCCGATAACTGGCAACTGTGGTGTGTTGGTGAGAAAAAAATAATAATAAATATATCTCCCTTAAATCACACATAAATAAGACACGGCCTTTTTATAGATGCGATAACTGGAAGCATTGGTATTTGAGCGTATCGTGTACTTAAAAATAAATCTGTCAAACTCTATCGAATAGAATCCTCTGGTGTTATCTGTATGAAAACAGACCGCATGTTCCATGCTGCCTTTTTTTATTATGGGAAATGCATCAACAGTAATGCCTTTATAGGTAACGCGGCTGTAATCTTTGAAAATATGTGAATCTGCAAGGTTGAGTGATTGTGATTTGATTCATAATACAAAAAGTGATTGTTATATAAATTGAAAAAGACTGGTAATAGGATTAAATTATGGGGATTTGTTTTATATAAATCTGATATTGGCGTGATGGTGAGCGTTTCTCGTTTGATTTCAATTAAAATAGCATACAGATTTCAAAATTTTTTACTTGATTTTCACAATGCACCGTTAAAAAATAGAATTATGAAAGGGAAATCAATGAAATGCGCAAATAAAATTTTTCTTATAATGGTTTGTGCAAAATCAAATGAGTGCCTGAATTCAAAAAGATAAATGTTTTCAGTTCTTTGTTTAGCTTTTTCACAATGAAGTTAATGGAAATAAGTAAAGAGGAAGCTTAAAGCTTTTTGTTGGAGTACAGATTTTTCTCAAACTATTTTGAAAAATTATAAATATTATCAATTATATTCTGTTTTATGATAGAATCTTATAAATTGCTATTATAGGGAGATTTAATTTAAAAATATCCAATTTTGTTTTACAATTGTCGAGTAGATGACACTTTTTCTCATACGTACCCACTTTAGTATAGTGTGGGAAGAGAGGTTGTTGTTGTTTTAAGTAGTTCCGACTTATAAATAGTTAGCCCGATTCAATTTTCTTTCTTGAACGCGCTCGGAAATTCATTATTTTTTTTCTCTGATTTGAAACACTTTCAATTTCGTCATAGCCTTTTGTTAATATTTTCTCGTATACGAAATGTGCCTACACAAATTTTAGTCTCGTCAAAATATTCGACCGGCCGGTTTGATGCTTTTTTAAGTTTTAGACGACCGAAAAAACATTTTTGTATATGCCTATTTATCCTTTCGTGCATATGTAAGTATACCTTAAAACTTAACAATGGGGTACAGTTGAAATTTAACATGAGGATCTTATAACTTAGGGTTATCATAATTTTTTTAGTTGGCAACCGGACACGCCGGGGAGTGAAGGGGTGGAAAGGTCTTGGAAGGGGGGGTCAAAGTATAGTTTAAAATTCTAAAAGCTCCCAACCAACGATCCTCTTTCATAGTACTAGCACAGAGTTTGAAAAATTGAAAAATTATTTAAGGCGTCAAGAATTCAAAGAAGATGCAATTTTTATGGATGTTTAGTAATTCAAAATTATAATAATGGACGACAGAATTAAAACAATGCTGACAAAACTTTTAATTTTCAGTTTGAACTGGGGTCTTTATGAAGAGGCTCATCCAATTTCTCATCAATAATAAATAAGGTAAACAATGAATTAACTTTCATTGGCGGAATGATGTCAGCTTTTTCGAATACGTCAGATTTTTCCTATTATAACCATAATTCCTCTCTCGCTGCAATCACTGGCATAAATTCGAACATTTTAAAGATCCCGACACTAGTCCGTACGTGAGCTTGAATTCCGGACTTATGGTAACCTACTTTATAACTAATTGTTAATCCGTAACAAAATTTGAATAAAATCCGTTAACGTGGAAGGGTGTTTTAAAACACACGAATATTTGCTCCAGAAAGAATGATAAACGCTCTTATCTTTCAGATATATTTATAGATACTGGTTCATTTTATAGAAATGTAAATTATATAAGCAAGTTCTTCTACTTAAATTAACAATTTCTGAATGTTAATTCTTCCGTAAACACAGCTAATCTAGTAGCTATTTAAAGAAATATATGGTTTCTTTTTTTAGATTTTCATAGAAATTTAAATTACACAACTGAAGGCTCTGAAGGTTAATTCTCCCAGAATAATTCCGTAAGAACTGAATAATAAATAGTTCTATCCTATTTTAGGAAACCATTAACAATTGAAGGTCATTTCAAAGCAGTTCTTGCGGTGTATTTCTTTAAATAAATTTGTATCTGGAAGTAGTTACACATATTAAACAACAGTTCTTGAATTTTCAACAAACAAAATTAATATATGCAGTTTGTATATTCTTAAGTAAAAAAAAGCAAGAAAGTATTTGTTATTTTTTAAGTGAAAATATATTTTACATGTCGTTAAAATCTTAGGAATCTAACAAATATATAAACAAATGTTTTACTAAATCTTTTAACCTTTTATGGAACATAAAAGAAAATGAAACAAAAATCTCAATTACATATTATCGTTTTCATTAATGCATTCACAATAAAAAGAGAAGAAATACAAAAAGTTATGCTAGGGAACATCCATTTTGAATAGGAGGAATCCAACGGAAGTCGGAGTTTTTTTATTATTGACGTCAGTTTGCGGCGGAACACATTTGAATGAACTTCTACCTACTAGAAATGGTTTCTTCTCACAATAACCTGTTTCTATAGCGACCGCCCTAAACTTGACAACTTGGCGGCGAGAATTCCCGTGGCGGACTAACAGTACTTCTTTCGACTTTCTCGTATACTAACACAACACGGGGCGTTTTATGCTTCGTAATCTAGAGAAGAAAATCAAGTGTGCACTTGGGATGTTTTCCATTCTAATGATTGGGTCCAAAATCTGAAACAGATATACAATTTTTGGTGGAAACACCACGTACTAAATTTCGCTTATCTAAGTCGTTGAGGTTTTCAGCTACCGCATTAACCCTTAAAAGCCCAATTTTTAAAAATTGATTTTAAAATATTTTTTGACTTTCATTTCTTGAATAAAACATTTAAAAAATTCTATTTTATTTAAGTATGGTTTATGGCTAAAAAACAGTTTGCTACCAACTGACAACACTGGACTTTATTTCAGAAAATAATTTCCTTGATAAAATTCTATAATATCAAACACAGATGGATTTTAATAAATATAATACAGATAAGGAATTTCCTTAAACACTGTAGAATAAAATACGGTATTCTTAAGCGTACAAACAAAGCTAAAAATATGCAGCCTCAAATGAAAAACAACAATTTATTTTTTTTAATAGCACTCAAGCTACCATCTACATGTTGTAAATTGATTTAATAAAAATTTCAGTATGTCTCCTGTTGGCAAAAACCGGCATTAGAGCTTCAATCTTATTCTCAAGATATTAGAAGACAAAATCGGGTATGTTGCTTAAAGGCAACACTGGGCATTTAAGGGTTAGCATGCACACGGACTCACGAATCAACAGACGTTCAATCCAATGGCAGATTAAGTTCAAAATTCCATAGACATCTGCAATTCTAATGATAAAATCATATGCCAAATTTCACTCATTTGGCTAATTGCATTTTTTTAATTTTCGTGTTCGCATGCGCATGAACATATAGACAGAGAGACTTCCCGAACACGGATTTCATCCAAAATTTGATAGAAATCTACAATTGTGGTAATAAAAAACTGCATACCAAATGTCATCAGTGTAGATCGTTGTATTTTTGAGCTATCGTGTTCAGAGACAGACACACATAATTCAAAAAATGATTTCTTCGGACTCAAGGAGATCTTAAACGTTTCAGGATCTAATTTTTGACGTTTACAATGCTGTGTCTTTGTATACTTTGCATACGAGAAATTGGAAAAAGACCATAGAAAGAAATACATTTCCTGGGGTTATTGTTGGTGAAATTATGTGTGTTTTTTTAAAGAAAAACAAGTGTGTAACTATTTTTTTCAGACTTTAGTTTTACTCTTTGAAGCAACACGAGGACTATTTGGGGTCATCATCTGAGCATGGCTCAAATGATGACCCAAAATAGTCATTGAGCATGGCTCAAACGACAAAGAAGGCACCCGAGATGACATCCTGACTCGCTTCTACAGCAGTAGAGAAGTTTGATCCTCTACGAGAGATTTGACGTATACCAAGTCCACATACACAACGGATCTTTGGTGGAATTGGGTTTCGAAACTGGATTCCGCTGGTACCGAAGTGGAGACCTTTATCCAGGCCACCCCGGCTCTTTCAACAAGCTTTAAAAATATATGCACTAGCATACAAATTTCCGGTTTGCAGTTTGGATGAGTGTACGTAAAGGTCTAGCGTGATACATTCTTGCAGTGAAAAAGGGAAAATTGTAAAAAGTCTCGACAATATAACAGACTTTAAGGTCCATTAATTTTGCGATTTCTCTACACCAGGAGTTTTTAAATTATGGACCACGATTTCTACTGGAGCTGCATAATTGAGTTTCGCAGCCACAGATATTTTATTAGTATTTCTTTCTGTTAAAATATTCATAAGAATGCATGAATCTTCTGCTTGATAATGCAAAAGAAGATTATGTTAGAATATTGTTTTGCATTATCAAGCAGAAATAATAATAATAATAGTTGAAATACTACCGATTTAAAATATTTCGTAACAATTTTTACAAAACATCAAAGTTAAATTGAATTTCATTTTCTTGATTATTTTATATTTATTTATTTACCTACAAATCATGACACAGAGAAACACGAAAAATCCGTGGTGCAAGAATGGTCTCACAAATTTCTTTCAAACCAAAAAGCAACAGTTTCTTTAACAACCCTCTTTACCGAACTGATCAGTTCGATTAACGTCCCATTTTGAAGCTATATGATTGTCATTTTTAGATGGACCTCGTCATTTTCAATCGTGTTTAGGCGACGAGATCGAACTTCAGCAGGAACCTCTTTTCGAAATTTCCACACTACAGCAGCGGGAATACGTTTGACCTCAAATGATTGCAAATGCTCCAGGTACGTACAGGCGGGTCTTCAATGAAATTGTGTCAAGAGTCCCTAACCCTTTTGGTTCCAAAGACAAGATTTTGTCATCAGATCACTGTGGCCCTCTTTTCTGAATTAAATGCTTTGTCATGAATTAAACTCCTATGCCGCCGGTATATGAAAACAAGCCGTATATTCGAATAACACAAAATTTATTATGCTTGGACATATCTCTAGCCTTTAAACATTTTTTTAAAGTTTCCCCGCAAAGGAAAATGCCTTTCTATAGACACCTTAGAAAAAAGTATTTCAACTAAAGAAAAAAAGTACTTCGACCATGTATCGGATTTACATCCTTTTTTAGGTCAAAAAATGACAAGACAGTCAAAATTAATAAATTTTGGTTAATGCGATCTAATTAAAGCATTAGGATTGGCCACTATAACATTAGCGCAATCTATTATGTAACATAAGCATGAGCTGAATGCATATGAACAACCAACTAAAAAAATGAATGGGAAAAACAAACAACAAAGGTCAAAATAGTTTAGAAAAATAGTTCAGATACAAGGGCCCTACATCAATCAGTATGGAACCCATACCATCTTTTCAGTAAATCACACTGTCATCTGCATAATCTCCCAAACATCATGGACATTGTCCAATCTCTCTTAAACCATGCAGCATGAACGAGAGACGATTTATCAATCATTTCAGAACTACTCAAGCGTAGCTCGAAGACTTTCATAATCAACTATGCATCTTTTTCGTGAATGCAGACATAGCACAATGGCCGTAACAAGAAAATAATAGCTTGTTGCTATCGCTACGCCAAGTGGCTGATCCGATAGCACCTAGGTGCAGAAGGTGAGAAATGTTGTCCAACCGTGTAATAAAGTTGGACAGGGTAACGACGAAAGTGTGTGCTTAAAGGCTGTCATTAGCTCGTTTTCGTAGCAGACTTTGGGCATTGTGAGCACTGACCCCTCTAGCCTTGTTAGGTGCTCGGGTGAGAGATTTGGGCACAAGTCACGTGCGATTTTTGGACAGTAGAGAGTCAATTTTTTTTCACTTTAAAGTGAGCGTGGGAAAATGGCGCGTGAAGATCGACCAGGAGAAAATTGCTGAAGATTTTGAACAGCATTAGGGAAAGGTTATGGACGTATCATCATGTTCGAAAGAATGCATCTTCATGCTGCTATTAAATAAATATTAACGACCACGAGTAATCTTCGAAACCACTAAAAAAAATTAGCTTTAGAAACTCCAGGTTAAATGAGGATCAGTTTTAAAATAAACGAAGGGTTTCATTTTGAATTGAGTTTCACCTCACATAAATGTTATTCAGCGCATTAATACTAATCAAAATATATTTAATCTTGTGAAAATGTACTTGTTACTTACAGTATACAAAGAGAAAGTACAGAAATTGTCAGAAAATTCATTTTGATTTTGATGAATGTCTCAGTTCTAGATCTGTCATAGTCTGAAAATAAATTTTTGACATAAATCTGTCATCCTCAGAAAGCGATAACTCAAAAACGGGACGAACTAGACAAACGAAATTTGGTGTGTGGTCTTTAAGCGAAACAATAAATTCTGAACAAATATATACGCAATCTAACAAAGCGAAGCTTCTCTGTCATTCTTGTGTGCATACTAACACGATAACTGAAAAATGTAAAGGTCTAAAAGGATGAAATTAAATATGATATTTTATCATACAGATACAGTAGCAGATCTTCATCAAATTTTGGACCAAATATGTCAAGGTGCTGATTGTTTATTTGTGTGCATGTTAACACGGTAGCTTATAAACGAAATAATGAAACCAGCGAAAGAGTTCTCTTCTTTATTTTCCGATACACTTACACGGTATGGCGCTTCCTTATGTTTAAGTTCGTAGCACACTGAAGAGAAATGACAATACTAAAAGGCATTTTCAATTCTCTTCAGTGTGCTTCGAACTTAAACATAAGGAAGAGCCATACCGTGTAAGTATATCGGAAAATAAAGAAGAGAACTCTGTCGCTGATTTCTTTTTAATTTTAATGTAATTTCACAAAAGAAATGCAGAAACGCACAAATAATTGTATTTAAATGCCAGTAGTTCTTGTTTTAGGAAGTAAGGGTTATAAATTAAATAAACTATTTATTTACTACTAAAACTATTTATAAAGTCACTACCTCAAAATTTCACTTTTCTAATTCACTATTAAACACTATATCTCTGTTGTCATGCAAATGAAAAGGCTTTTTGCTTTAAAGAATAACGAACAAGGATTTATGCACTGGTTATTGACGGCTTAAAATATCAACCGGGCTGTAAAAAACTTCAGCATGGTTGAAATAGCACGCTGTTAAGATCATATCTGCAACGACGACCACAAAACTTGTGCAGCTACTTCATGACAACTTGGTGTCCATTTCACATACCACTACTCTATTGCAGAGAACAGGTCGTGGCTTTGAAATGGAGGCAAGTATATATTTTCAACTTTTTGTTACCTCATTGAAAATAGATATAAAAAACATGTTTATTTCCCAGCTGTTTGTTAGCCTCGATGTAATAGGATATTGACGTCATTGAAATTGCAATGACGTCGTTCTGCTTTTGATTTCACCATCATTCTGCATTCTAAGTCGAATGACTACTATCAGAGTTGTGGTGACTAAAACCGCAATAAGACTGATGTTATTCCTTTTCTTTATGAATATTTAATTTCTTTTCAAAACTAAACAAAAAATAAGCTTTTAAAACGTTGTACAAATAAATTTCCTCAAAGCCAGCTACCAAAAATGATTTCATTTTTGTCCCTTAAATACGCTTGCAGAAAGTTTCACAGCCGATTAATATCTTACGAATGAAATATGAAAGAAATTTTCATGCTGCAGATATCAATCGAAAAATTTTACTTAATTTAATCTGTAGTATCGATTATCCTAAAGATATTCACATCATTTCCTGTAAATTCTTAAAATCGATATAAAGCCAATTAGTTTGAAATCGATCTTAAACAGTATTACAGTGCAACATCCCATTTTAAATTTAATCGGAAAATCACTTGCATAAAACTAAGAATTAAATACTTCAAATAAGAAAATTTTGAAAGAAATATTTCCAAAATTTTGCAAAAGACGATTATGTTTCAAATCATAAGATTTTACATTTTTTTTCAGGGTATACTACTAGATCCTATCGATTTGAAACAGCTATCGAGCAGTCATCTTAACTTTGCATTTCTTTACTATTCGAAAGCAGGAATAATCCTAAATATTTCGCCAAAAGTTGACGTTGATGGATTTCAAATCTGATTTGAGTTTAAAGAAATATGAGTAAAAGAATCCTTGTAGTGTAACAATCTTTAGCGAATTTTTCAAGCAAAAATGAATTTTAGTATGTCATATTGTAGTGGTTGTGATGGATTATTTCGAAATAGAAAATTTTGGAGGTGATCTACTAACTTAGGTTACATTATTTAGGATAGGGAACATATAGACAAAGAACAATTTTACATGACATAGTAAAAGGCAACTGAAGTTTATGGGGAAGGTAAAGTTATGCTGTGTATTATTACGCCCAGTAAAATAGTCCTTAATACGATAGCAATGCATTTAAAAGTATTTAGCATAGTTGAGCATAATTTTTTTCAAGTCCAAGATTTTACACTTCATGCACAATACAACAGTGGCTTTGCCTAGTAGAAAAATTCCACGTTACTTAAAAACGCGTGAAACATTTTTGTCTCTTACATTTTCCTATCTACCTCATGGATTTTGTTTGTTATTCAGAAATTTAAACATCAGGTACAAATGGCTTAAACCAAATCTATGTAAAACTTGTGTAGACGACTCCAACCTCACAGATGTAACTAATCAGAAAGAAAGGTTCATCCAAGCCTCCTGTCTCACTCGTATTCTTACGGACATATTATCACTGCATCACCAACGAGCTCTACCTTACTTGTCTTTCATCCCGTTTTATGTCGATAAATGAGCAAGTCGTAAAAAGAAATTTCAATTCGAAAATTTTAATGACTAGTATGAGATTAGAGATATATTTTGGAGGATCTTTTGCATTCAATTGAATCCAACTTCATAGCAAAGTATGTCATCACCTGAATTCAACAGTATGTTGATGTAACATAACAAGAAATTTTTGCCAACCCATTATGGTGTCATTTTTCTTTTTTATATCGTCAGTTTCATGTTCATTAAGCACTTATTAATGTTATTTTCTTTAAATCAAGATCATATTAAGAATCTTTGGAGATAATTTTTCTATCTAAGGCTTGCTTAATCAGAAAATAAATTCATGTGCACTTCCAATTTCAGTCTCGTTCCTACCGGTACTGAATCACTACCTCTTTACAGGTCTCTTCCATATTCTTTTATTATTCCATGTAATGCCAAAAAAACACATTTAAAAATAATGCTTCAAACGATCTCTAATATGGAACATGGAAATCTACAGCTTGTTTAATTGTTGCAAGGCTGGCCAAATCTAAAACAATTTTTATTACAATTTTTTTCTGCGTTCTGTCAGTATAATAAATATTGAGAAATCGTATAAGCAATTCCATTCTTACAGGTTTACTTAATCAGAAAAGAAAATCCATACGAAACTGCAAATCCAATCGCATTCCTACGGGATTCCAATTGCATGCCAATACAACGACACCGGCCTCTCTCGCTTACCATTCCACGCAATGCCAAAAAAGATTCTCCAACAAATATTTTTTAAATAATGCTTCAAGCGTTTTAGTCCACTAGTATTCATGCTTTCACATAAAAATCTACAACTTGTTTAATTGTTGTTAAGCTCGCCAAGCGGTGTGAGTCTTCATACAATTTTTTCTTTCGTTCTGCCAGCGTGGTGAATGTTGAGCAATTGTATAAACAATTTCACTCTCACAGGCTTACCAAATCCATCCGTAACTGCAATTCCAATCGCATTCCTACGGGCTCACTATCACCACATCGACACCGGTCTCTGGCATATCCGTCTACCAATGCCAGAAAAGACGGTCCAACAAACGCTTTCGACAACAATGCCTCAGCACCGCTCCGAAAAAGATAACGCAGGGCTGATGCTCCCCTTTTGTTGGTTTGACACCGTTCCACGCCAAATTCCCTTTGTAAACAATTGAGAAACTTCCCCCCACACCCCGGCTGTTGCAAAAGATGGCGGACTCAGATAAGGCATCCAACAGGAGATGTTGCAGCAAGCGCACACACATATCTCTGCTGCAGAATGTTTAGGGAAATGAAAATGCCTGCTGCATGTTAGATTATATCATTATTTTCTATTCTCTTGTCTGTCCGCTCGCCAGTGTCTTCCCTCTTTTATCGGGATAGGTGAGATAGGGAGCGTGCTCTTTTCTGCGGTGTTCCGAAGGGCGTGAAGCAGCCCTTTGTTTTCGGTGGCGTTATCTTGCCCAGCCGGGATTTTTCTGTGCCGGGGCATTTTTATGCCGGGATTTCATCATCACTGAGGGGGATGCAGCAAGAGAGGAATACTCTGCTCTGTTCTGTGTTTCAGAATAATGATTCGTGATTTGAGGTGCTTTCAGGAACTGGAATAATAAAGGTGCGAACAAGGGATTCGTAGAAACTACCAGTTGACGAATTCCTATTTGCATTTGTGCTTGTTTGTATAATGGGTAACTTTCGTGTTCTTCACGAGTGCTTATTGTATTTTGAAAGACAGATGATGTGGGGATGCATTTTAACAAAGAATAGGCTTTTTTGTTGGGATACACAGATGGAAATCGTGAAACGTCGACTGTTCATCAAATGTTTGCTTTTAATGTTGTTCCATCTTAGTGGAGTTAGAATATTACACAAAATGGAGTTAATTTATGTGACGTCACAATCCCATGATTAACAGAAAGGTCATTTAACATGTAACTGTACTCTGACTTACGTTGAGCTATGACGTCACACAATCTTTTTTCTTCCTGTAAGATGAATTCAACAATTAAACAGGCGTGGCGCATTTAATGTGTATCACGTGAACATGAATTGACTTCATTACAATGCAGAAATTAAATCGGTAGATTAAAAAAATTAAATTTCTTGAACAAATTACTATAAATTGTGACAGTATATAACCCACAATTTAGTTACATGACTTTCAGTTTTTCATTTTCGGTTGCTTGGCGAAATGAATCTCTGTTCATCATAAAACTGTTTTTGAATCTTTTAATTAAACGTTCAAGGAATCTGTGATGTTTGCTTTTTACAATTTCAAAGTTCGTTGTTTTAAAAATGCCAATAATCACAGATTCGAAACCCAATTTCTCCAAAGTTCCAGCGTATGTATGAGCTCGACTAACTCACCTAAAGAAATGGTAAATTTAACAAGTTGTTTAATTTTATGGAAATGTTTCCAGTGCCCTAAGAGACGTAGAAGCACGTATCCATCCCTTCGTTCACCGGTGATGCAGTCGCTCGTGGCTTTCTGCGTTCTGTCTACTTGAACTGCCACTGACTGAAAGGTGAAATGCTAATTTAAAGACAGGCCTCATGATATTGAGTCAGGGCCAAATAAAGAGGAGGTTACTCGAGCTACACCCCTATTCCAAACTTCCGCAGCACTGTAGCTGTAAAACATTTTATTTATTTCAGCTGCCAGTTATATAAATTTATTTAACGTGCATCACACCTGTGCGCATGGCTAATCTTTGACGGAATCAAGTCACAAGCCCGGGACCCATCAATCCTGTAGACTGAAACTTTGCCACCAGACTACCGTGACCCTCCATATTCTAGCAAAGTAGGGTACTGAGTGAGGTACCATCCTCGCTATCTGTAGATAGTTAAAAATTACCATCTCCTCTGTCTCCAAAGCTCCTTATACAGCTCCAAGATGGGAAATGAATTATAAACGTCATATGCTGGAATAAAGGGGGTTAGTGGGTAAAATGCAACATGCGATAAAGGCATGTTTAAATTTTTGTCGATTTCATGAAAAAAAGCAGTTTTTCAACGTAGAAACACTATCGAAATTCCCAAATCAATATTGCTGGACTACAAGCCTCCTTTTTTCTCAGTCGGTGTAATTTTCATTTTTTTTTTTACAAACGAATATCAACTCTCTAATCCACTATAGGGACGATAAAAAATTGTTTCATGAGAAAGAGGAGGTTTGGAAGGTACAGAAATGATCAGAACCCCAAAACTGATATTTGGACCACTAACATCTTTTTTCTTCCCAAACTGTCATAAATGCACATCAACTGAAAAATTCCGACAATTTCATACTCAAAAAAAGGAGCAGCCTTGATGAAGACCTTTACAGGGAATACAAGAAGATCCGTAAACGGAATTTTTTTACTGCAAATGTAAAGTATTACAACTCAAACTGCAATATCTAAACAATATATCCGTGTTCGTTAAATTTTTTGCTTGTAGAAACGAAATCTCAATACGACTAAATCTATAATATCATGATAATATTGTTACAAAAATCTTTCTGTGGGTGTATGGTGTAAACAGTCCAACACGCAGGATAATGGAGAATGAAGGTTTATGTGCAGGAAAACACGTAGCACAGGTAACAGGAAACAATAGATCTTGCCCAGATTAGCAACGTAAACAGACAACAATTCACAGGTAATAACTGTTCAGCACTTTGAGATAAACAGTCAGCAAATCACTAATAATGACAATAACAGCATTTTCAATAGCGCTCAGCTCAACGGCTTCCTAGCTCGCACTGTAGATGAAATTCCAAAGTCGTTCCTGTGGATCAACACACACACCTCTGATCCAAGCGCGACCCTTAAATACTCCCCCGACAGGCCGTGACGTCACATGGAGTTTTCTCGTACATGCATGCGTATTTTCTTTCCTAATAGAGATATCGAGAAAAGGGTCGCATTTTCTGGAATCACCTATTTATCGCCAAGGTCACCAAATTTGTCGCCAAAATGGTCGCCAAGGTCATGGGTCTAGACCCGGCCATTCCATACTTGCCTCTGTAAAACTCTCTTTCCAAACATAAGGCTAGTCAGGCAGGAAAGCGACATTACATTTTTGCAACAATATTGACGCAAGTCAATAAAAAAATTGCAACTTCCTGAAAAATCAATTGCTATTAATCGGTATTCTTAGACATGATCTGATAATTTTTATCAGTATGAAACTACTAATATATCCTTTACTATACACATACTTTTCGGCTTCATATATTGTTCGAACAGCTACTTTAATTTTATGGTCGGATGATTTTATATAATTTCCTGATAATTTTCCAATTATTGGCCAATGGAGCTTTAATCTGCTAGATAAATTTCATATGGCTAATCTGGAGAGTAAAAACTGTAAGATAAAAAGCTTGAGCAGGTTTTTCGGAGAATAACAAGAAAAGATCCATTATTTGTTAAGATAGCAAACTAAAAAATATTTATCTAGAGTTACGTATTTAAAATAATTCAAATTTTCGTAAAGAGGAAGTTTATATGTTTCGTCAACAGAAAAATCACAATTATTAATCTACTAAATTTTTTTTTCATATCAGCAATTGGCATCCCAAATCAATAAAAATTCATACCGATATGAAGCTGAGATAGGTATAGGAAGACAATTTTACCTTGAAAAAAGTCAGGAAAAAATTAAAATTTTCATTACTTTTATTCATATTTCACAAAATAATCTTCAAAATTAATAACTCGTAGATATACGGAAAATTTTGATAAATATCTAAAACTTAGAACGAAATAATTTATTACAGTAAAATTTTTTGTTCCTTGTTTAAAGAAATAATAAGAGAGATAAATAGAAAAATTATTGTAAGAGTCAGAAAATTCGATTTGGAGAATTCAATGAATATAAAGATTTTGATAAAAACTGAGCACAAAATAATCATTTCAGTAATTGCTTCTACATGTCTGTCCATGTTTACATGTGCAAAAGAATACTAAAAAGCGTAGTTTGTTATATGAATGATATTTGGAAGGTGAACCTTAACCAAAATTTAAGATGTAATCAACTTTTTATGCCAAGTCCGTCAACTGGTAGATGCACTTTTCTTAAAAATATAAACTACATTTTTCTTCATTATTAAGCTAAACAAAAAAAGTGCCAAATTTACCAAAATTTCTTGTGATAGAAAATGAATTAATAGTACACATTTCTAAATGTCGCATCTAGTTATTGCTTCGTTGTAGTTTACTCTCAGTGAAAATATGAAATATACTTATTTCAGAACAAGTGACCGTGATTAGAATTAAACACAGATTTTTAAGAAATGTGAAAACCAGAAATAAAATATCACATTAATCACACTTTTTGTCATTTAACACACAATTTTTCAAATTAAAGTTGGAGATAAATTCATTTATATCGGATAATTATTACTGAAAATGTAGCCTGAAGGTATCAAAATTAGTACTTTAAAAAAAGAGTGAAAACCATTTGTGGGAAAGATAATTTTGGTTACTTTTAAACTACCTGTATCGATGCTAGTCGAAAAAATATTTGCTTATACAGTGTGGTCATAAATTATTGGATCCATTTTAAAAACAAATAAAAAATAATACTGTTACAACTACTTTTTTAAAAAAAGAGCGCATTACAAAAAAATTTCCCGGATAGGTAACGCGCCGTTACGGCGGTCTAGGGGGTCGTAAATTATTTGACATCTCCCATTTTTTAGAGCCATTATCTGTGAAACTGTTAAAGCTAGAAGAAAAATAAAAGCATGCATTTGTAGGAAGTTTTACGCTCTTTAATTTGCTAAATCAATTGTAATTTGAAAACTGAATAGTTTTTGAGATATTCAAAAACACTAACAAAAAAAAACGGCATCGGATTCTGCTGATCGGTAGCCGTTGCGACTGGAAATTTCTCGCTGTAGCAAATTTAGAACGCCGTAATGGTACGCCACCTAACTGGAAAAATTTTTTTTATTTGCTCTCTCATTTAAAAAAAACGCACGCAGTTGTATAACATTATTAGTTTTTTAATTAATTTTTTAACTGGGTCCAATAATTTATGACCACCATATATATCGCCTAGGCAGAATCAATAACCACGCGTTTTAAGTGATATCCTTCTGCGGAAATATGCAAGAAGTCAAGGAGACAAAACTTCCAACTGTTACTTTAACGAATACATAAAGAAAGTATAGCATTCATCAAACAAATTCGACCTTGAAATTTGATGAATCGCTACGGTTTATGTTTCCCCGAGTCCGGAAAAACCAATTTTTAGAATTACGTCTGACTGTCCGTGCGTATGTGAACACAATGACTCATAATTGTAAATAAGATAGATGGTTGAAAATTTCTATAGTACAGGGGTGAGGAACTTTTTGCGCTGAAATACCTCATCAAATTTCGGCAGTTGAGAAAAAGAGAGCGCATGAGCACAATCGTAAGGGTTATTGTTCTGCAATTTTTATTATATTGCAGAAAGTTATATATTTCAATGCAAATTGGAAATAACTGGTAAGGCCGTATAAGAAACTCAAGAAGACCACGAGCGGCCTGAAGGCCGCAGGTTCCCCATCCCTGGTATATAGTCATAACACCACATTTGCAAATCTGCAGCCAAGTTTGGGCCAAATCTGTGAAAGAAAAGACCGTCTGCCTTCGGTTCGTGCGAGTGTGAACAAAATAACTAAAAAAAAGCCACGATCTAGATGAACAGAATTTGTCTTATGTTATCAACATTGAAATAGTAGATCTGAAACAAAATTTTGGGTCAAATCTGTCGACGGAAAGTTCGACGGCTGTTCTAAAATGAATACTCGATGCTCCTCACTATACGACGAAGCTGAACACAAAACTCGCCATATTATAGGAGTATACGAGAAAGTCGAAAGCTTGCTTCTTCCTGGGCTAGAAACAGTTTGTATTAGGGAAACGAATGAATATAATAAGATTAAAAATTGCGTAATTAGATTTTTAGAATTCCTTTCTTTTGATATTCTTCATTCCAAGCCTTCATCGAAATAAGAAATTAGATTCATATGTGTAACAAAAATAATTAGCTAGTGGTTTGAATAATTTTGTGATGAATATTTAAAATAGAAAATGTATTGAAAAACGCTGTTCAAAATTTCACAACTAATATAGAATGCGTCTTATCGAAAATATTAGGGTTGTATGAATGAAAACGTAGTTGTTGCTCAGCGTAGAAACTCATATTTATTACCAGGAAATACGCTGCATTCACGGCTGTTATTTCTTAATCTCAATTTCACCCAACGGAAATTATCATTAATGAATTCTTTTTTCAAATTTGAAAAATAATAATTAAAATTACGAAACTTTTTTATATATTCTTATAAGAGAGATACAGAAAATAAGCACTTTTCATGCATTAGCAAATTTAATGTATGCCACCTGTGATTTCGTAGATGATTACTGACAGATATAGGAAAATTTCATCATTCATAATGCAAACACAGGGAAGGAATTTGTATGAAATCAGAGAAAAGTGGGCATTCTAGTTATTTGGCTATTGTTGGTATTCATTTATACATGATCAGTTTATAAAATCTTTTATCAGAATCTAATATCTCAATTACCAATCTATGAAATCTTAAAACAGGCGTTTGAAGCTGCATATTGTATTATCAAATCACTTTCAAGATCAAAACAATAGATTATCTAAACAGGAAACACTAGCTTTATTTTTAATTTAATGATATTCTTGATAAAAGAATATGTAATCATAATATGAATGTTACTATTGCTGGTCCTATTAAAATATTAATTAGCATATGATTAAATGCAATACAAAAATAGACTGCTTTATCGCTATTAACAAGTTATATCAGTCGCCAGTAAGCTTTTCCTCTGCTTTACTATACAGTTTTATTCAAATAAGTAACGAGTAATATCAGAAGTGTAATTAATTTTAGAAAATATTCCTTACACAAAAATGAACAATACAAAATTTTGTAACATTCCGTCACCATCAAAAAATTCTTGAGGGAATAAAGGGCCTTATAAAGCTATTTATTCATAATCACTGATGAACACAAAGTACGGACGTATTTAACTAACGAAAACAATTCAGAAACCTAGAAAAAAATTCGAATTTTTGACTTCTGAAACAGTCAGCCGGCTCCAAAAAAAATTGGACAACATTGGCTTGTACACGAATTTAAAAGCACGAAAAGATTCCCGAGGATAATGTTTTGAAATCAAAATGATACTCGATTTTAATTTGAATAATTTTGAGTACAGTCTTTGTTGCACTCTTGCGCGGGAGCTGATCCCCCGATCCAATCAGCTAAAGGCCGATCCTGACTACTGGAGGGGCCGTATTGGCGAAGTGCCGGATTATAGAGAACAAATGTAATATGTAACTTGTTTTAATTCCTCAAAATATACATATACTTCTGTATAGGCAAGGCAAAAATATAAGGCATTCATATCTGCTATCTGATTTGGGATATTAACGTTTAATTTTGAAGAGAGGAACTGAAGATGGACGTTGTAATTTTGAACTGCGGTCAAACGATGGTGGCGACACCTTCTGTTGACTTCATCACTACATCAAAAGAAATTTATTTTATTTATAGAAGATTTAACAACAGCCTGGCTAGTATACACGGCGGAATTTTGGTCTTCGACATTTTCATTTTCGAAATTCATTTCCATTTCGAACCAGAATGTCTTCTAGTTAAGAACTCGAGACTTCCACTACGACGCCGCGGTGGTGTGTGCTGTTTAAATATCGGAAGAAAAATTAATATATCAATTTTTTTAACGCAGAAAGTCCTACTGATAGTTACGTTGATATAGCAATCGTAATCGGAGACTTTAAAATGAAATCTCCTGCGTAACACTTTTAACTCATATTCTATATGAATAATTTGTGTCATTTTTATACAGCATTCACACTTCAGCCCCATCTTAACTATTTTTCAGAAAGTTCTTTGAATTTCACGCATAAGATGCTTTTCGAAGTTTTCGCAAACTAAAGTTGAATCACTCTTTTAGTAGGCCACGTTAACGGTGTCTACACGCACTTGGCAAATCGCGTGAGTCAGTCACGGGAAAAAAAATATATTATCTTTCCGGCTTGATGATTTTAACCAGAAAGTTGATATATCTTTTTCGAAATAGGGAAAACCCACGCATTTGAGTTATTTACAATGCGTCGTAAGGCTACAGGTATGGTTTTAAATACAAATAAATTGAAACTTCAGTTTATTAGACCGTTTATGTTGAATTTGTTACTGAAATTCATTGATTACAAAAAAACGAATAGGTATATATTTTTAACTACCTGCACTCGTTTCTGAATAATAGATAGATATGTCATGGAAAGCGATATTTAAAATAATTGCTTTTAAAATTCCGTTATCTCTAACAATTTGTAGACATTTTTCTTCAGACAGCTGATGAAAAAGTCTTGCTAAACTTTATGTCTAGTGATGTGTGAAAATCTTTATTAAAAAATTCATAATAAGAAACGAGCCGAATTTTGAAAAAAAAGAGGTTGTATTCTGGATATTATTTCTTATTTTTCTCACTGGTTCTTAATTTTTCATTATAACGTGTAAAGAAAGACTGTAGTTAAAATAATATTTCTAAAACAGTTAGTCTCGGCCCCAAGACGGATGATTCGGCAAGCCTATAGACGGATGTTGCAGCATCAAGAGGGCGGGGGAGGAGGATATACTTGTTCTAGGCCATATTCTTGGTTTAGTTTGGCTCAGTTCAAAAAAAAAAAGACTTTCCGTTTTGAAGCTTCACGAGATCGCTGGTGTCGCGCGGAAGTTTGGAGAGTAGATGCAGGCCCAGATATCGCGTCTTCGTCATCTCACCACGATTCAATGTTATAAGTTCCAAAGTACGAATTATTTCAACAAAATTTCCCTGTATATCCATTTAAATCGAATTTCTTTTTATTTATTATTACATAATGCCTATATATATGATTTATTTTCTGGGTTTGGTGTCGAGACAAAAATTTTATGTTAAAAATGTGTTCGAAAATTGTAATCGGGTTGAGTAACGGATGGAAAACTTTAACAGCCTCCATAATTTTTGAATAAATCTATAGTTATTTTAACCCTCCACCCACCTATGTTTTCTAAATAATATCGCGGATTATTTTTCAAACCCATTTACCCACAAAGCTTGCCAATAAATCCAAAAACCTTTGCAACGAAATGATTCCTATTTATAATCAATTAGAACTCAACTGAGATGCGATTCCTAGGCTGTCAGTGGCAAAAGGGTAAATATGACTCATTATTATCATTATTATTTGAAAATAGTTAAAATGATCAAATAAAACTAAAATCGAAACGAGTTTTGTGAAACCTTTTATATATCTTGAAGAAGTAATTCTAAAACTTCTTCTTTAGAAACACCACAGCTTCGGGATCGGCTTGGTGGTAAAGTCTTTTCTTCGGTACCAGAGGGTTTCAGGTTCGAATCTCGATTCCATCGATGGTCCGTCCTGTATATGGTCTTGGTGTTTGCTTCATCAGAGGGTGAACGTCATAGATCATCCCGGTGGTGAGACTTGGAAATTTAGACAAGGGCTTAGAGTTGTCTAATTCCTCTGGGCACGGTTCAAAATTAGGAGCTCTGCCCTAAAAAGGCCATCGCGTTACTTTTATTATCTTCTCGTTTTAAACTAAACTCGAAAGTCTTTTTCGGGGGGAAAACGTTCTCGACATTGTTTGCATTCGAAAAAGTTTGTCGCGATACCACTATTGAGGGATATAAATAAGGAAATGAAATTGTAAATAATGATCATATGAAAGAAATTAAATTTAATGAAATTGTTTAGGCCAAGATTATTTTTTCCCACTATTTTCGCTTACATTGAAGAATTGGGTATTGAGGTATCTACAAGAAAAAAAGAGACTTGAAATTTATCGCTACCCAACCTGAAATTGGTCTTTTAAGATAGGAATTAAGAAGTCTGTTTTTAAGGACCTCCTAAATGACAGCATGTTTAGAGAAATCCCACTAATATAATCAATAAACTTATTGAAAACATCGGTAACTATGACTAACAAAGATTTCAGCAGATTTGGTAAGTTTTACTGACTAAATAGAAGTATACATTTATTCCTATTTCCTTGTAGAAGTTAACAAATTCATCTTTTTTTACCATTCGACAAGCTTGAAATATAATGCTCTTTCCTCTTGCATTATCTCAATTCTTTTTGTTTGCTTTCAGAGATGAATAACACTAGTGACGTTTATCGTTATATGACGGAAGAGAATGACAGTACTTTTCAGAGATAATGTATTGGATGTTTTAGAGAAATAGATTAGCAGACTACGAGTTCGCTTAACTCAAATTCAGTAATTGCGAAATCACATCATAAATAGGGAGATGTGAAGGATTTGGGATAACACCAAAAGCAGATCATGAAATTCCAAAGTCGATAAAAATGCTTACATTCTAAGAGCTTATTGTCATTCTTTGATAGTTTCTTAAACGCAATCATGTGTGTTAAGGGAATTTCGTAAATATTTTGTCTCGGATCAAAACGTAATAGGTTTGTTTTTGAAGAAAAACCAAAATAACATAAAATTTTGCCAATAAGAAAATCTTCGAAAAAAATTTGTTTTAATGTTATTAATACCAAAATAATTTGATTATTAATTTTAAATTCCAGAATTCATTGTAAAATAGATAAATTTATTGGAATGAAATTCCAATCGTGTTTATTGACTCATCGCTACTTATTTATTTTCACTCGCGACTTTTTCCGAATATGAAAAAAATTTTCCTCAACGGCATTTGTCAGCTTAAAATTGCTTCGGAACCCTAAGTATGCATTCACCCAAAAAATTTAGACACAAATGAAACACTAATTAACTCTCAATGCAAAAATTCACTTAATACAGTTATTTAATATATTTTAATTAAATAACTAAGATGGCTTTCCTTCAATATTTTTGATTTTTAATATTTAAGAATTGAATAAAGGACTGAAAGCTTTCTCGGTCCTCTTTGGGGTCGATACTTATAGTTTAAAAGCTCCTGTGTTATCTAAATAGTGGTACCGCTCCTATACATTTTTTCCTTCATACCAATAATCCTATTACTCTACATCAATGTCATTTAAATGAATGATGTAGCAAAAAGTAACAAAATCTCCCACTAAATAGCAAGAAAAAAAATAATAACCCGATATTTTCTTGACATACCAGGATTCTCAAGCATCACATATTTATGTTGATTCCCACACTTAAGTACAATAACAATGTAAAAAATAGTAAAATATGATACATGCAACGTACTGAAACAAATATTTTAACGATCAAGGCAACTATGTGAAAAAGTACGCCGCACGATGCTGAAAAAGAAACGCAACTTCAAAGGCAAAGCAATATCTTTTCCCACATCTCAGAAACATGTCACACCAGTGAGAACACACGCGATACAGAAAACAAGGATTAACTTTCGGATTAGAATAAATTAGCATTCGATTTTTTAGATGGCGTCTTATGATAGAAGATCGGCACTGAGTATATGCATAAATAATTAGACAACTGGAGGAAAACTTCCTGTTTAGTAAATTTAGGCTTAGGATTTCAATAAAGAGTTAATGGAATAATTCTCTAAAGTAATGAAGAATTTAAAAATTTGTCCCACAATAGGCTTCTATCAGAGAAGTAATAAGATTAATTATTCATGAGAATTCTGAAAGGAGAACTTAGAAATGTTTTTCCCTCTTGTTTGAAAGAATTTGCTCCTACAGAGGTAGTTCGAATGATATCACGTTTGTCCTCAGTATCTATACGGTCGCAGAAATATACCTATCTGAGCATTTAGCCGACATCTTGGCATGCTTAAATAAATGTTGTAGTCTTCATAAATAATTCTATATTATGAAGACTGCAACATTTATTTAAATAAGCTGTAGTCTTCATAAATTTTCAATATGGTAAATATGTTAATTTAGTTTTAATAGTTTTAACTATTATAACTAGCTAATGGTAATAAGTTAAAAAAGTATCATAATTATACTTATGCAGTTAATATAATTTATTACCTGCTGTAAAAGATTATAAATATAACTCTGTTATTATCATACGTAAGAGAAGTAAATAGATTGCAACAATATGAAGTGAAGTTTTACATATATTTTACTGTGAGGTTTAGACACATTCGAAAACTGGTAGTGATGGCAGTAAAAAAAAAATGAATTACTATTTAAAATTATGCTTATTAAATTAGAATAATTATGTGACAATTAAGTTTAATCAAGGTTTGTAGATTTTAGGTCTATAGGCATATATCGACGAAATGTCACTGAGAAATTATAAAACAATTTTTTTTCCCATCAATAAGTAAACCAAAAAAATGTTATCAAGCTCTCGTTTTTTATTTTTCACCATATATAATTTCAGTTTCATAAATTTACATTTGCATAAGAAGAGAATACAAAACAACTAAGCAATTAATTAATCTCCTTAATTAATCATAAATAAGAAAACATATTAATTGATAGTTATTTGGCAGATTTTAATGAAATATTTTAACAACGAGGGTTAACTTAATTATTTTTTCAGACGAATATTTCCAAATCAGTCAAAAAGCTATGTCGTGGAATCTTTAGACCCCAGTTAGAATCGGAATCCATAGGTTAAAAATCTCTGCGATAGAGAATTCTCATTACCGGTGGAAATCCAATGAAAAGATGCTTAACTAGCAAATTATATCTCTTAGTTTAATTATATTTACATTCCGTTTTGAAACATCACAAGGGCTATTTTGGGACGGACCTCGTAATTTTGAACCACGGTCAGATGTCGAGGATTACGCCCGAGCTGGCACCTCCCGCCAAACTTCCGCACCACACCAACGGGAGGACGTTTTGACCCCTATGTATGATTTAACATGCAACAGGCCCAATACACGACGGATCTTTAGTGGAATTGGGTTTCGAGCCTGGAACCCTCCGGCCCCGAAGCTGACACCGTACCATCAGGCACCGCAGCCCACTACATCTTTCAGAAGATGATATTAAATATTATGATAACTCTTTGTTTGAACATCAATGTCTGAAACCGAAATTAACAATAATGAAACAGTAAGGGAACTTCCCGTTTCGATAAAAATTTATGACATAAGTGTATTGTTTAAGTCTAGAAATAATCGAAATGGTAACCTTATATGCCTAACTTAGTATGCATGGACTGCACAGAAGTCTAACAAGTTCTGAAAATAATTATAGTTGCGATATTTTCTACAGCGCTGCTACATTCTGAAATACCTTAGTTCCGGCATAGAAAGAAACAGGCATATATTTGAAATCATCGAATTTACATTTGAAAAAAAAAAATCCTTTAATGCTGCGTTAGCTATCACATCGCGATGATAAAAAAAAAGTAGACTCTCTTATTTTTGTAAGGAACTGATAAATGTCATTAATGCTGTTTAAGAAAATCAACAGAAGAACAAAAAACAGGTCATGGAAAAATAGCGTTACTTTTAAGAGCTTATTCTGTAAATGAAAAAAAGTAATTTGATAGCTCGAATAGATAAGCAGGGAAAAAAAGAAATCTTCCGCTTTGACAACAACATAAAAAGTGAAAACCTTTTAAGCCTATTATCGTATAACAGTACTTTTAAAGATAAAATACTAATGTTTCCCAACATGTGAATAAAATATTAACAACCTATGATTAACACACTTTAGAATTCATACATATCGATATTTGCTCATACTGAATTACAAAATGTTACCAAGATAATATTTTGTTCCTCACAAGTAAAATGCAGGGTGCTTCATATTGAATGGGTCAAAAATAAAACATTCCTGTGAACACTGTGATTAATTTATTTAGATAATTCCAATTTACCTTGAAACTACAGTTATCCAAGTTTCTAGAGATGTTCGATGTGTGCTCTTCCGGTGACACGGCAAATGTCTACGCGGTAGTCAAGTTCCTGCCACACTCGTGATAGGAAAACCCCTGTTCATGCCTTCAACACCTTAGTTATCCGCTGCTTCAGTTCCCGTAAGTCCTGAGGAAGTGGAGGCACAAACACTTTGTCTTTGACAAAACCACAGAGGAAAAAATCGCAAGGAGTTAGATCTGGAGATCTCGCCGGCCAACAAAGCAATTCCAAATCATTTGCCCCGAAGATGTTTTGGCGAATTCTAAAACGCAGCACGCTTTCTCCTGTATGGTGGAAGGCGCCATTTTGACTAACAGCGCCTCTATCGGTGATTTCGTAAGTGGAAGAATTTTCGCTTTTGCCAGATAAAACTTGTATGATTGTAGTTTCCGAATAAATTGATTAAGGCTAAATTAATCAATTACGTAATTCCCACTGTGCTATTCTTTTTGGCCCATTCAATATGAAACACTCTGTACATTAAAGTGAGTAAAAATGTAATACATCGTCATGTAAGACGATGTCGTCTGAAAGAATTTTACTGTGTCGGTATTAACTTTGGATGTGGTTTTTCAATGGAAAACCAATTCAAATATTAGTGCTCTGAGATAAAGAGGTTTTAATAAAACATTTTAAAAAGTTCTAATGCTGCAAACTTAATTATTGCATAATAGTTGAGCATTATAGTTGAATCGTTGCATCATATTATTGCACCATACGAGTTGATTCTATTTTTCATAGGAAACTACAAATTCTTTGCTAAAATTAACAATATTTAAATCCAAAATATATAAAATAGTACCTGGATTCCGATTGCATAACAGGGTCCTATTGCTAACTCATACACACAAAAAAAAACCTTCTAAATTTCTGTGATAAATTACGTATGTTTGGAGATTCCCAAATTATATTTTATTCTTAAAGTATAAAGTAGTAAATAAAGTAGGCGTCACAAAGTAAACACTTGTACATCGAACGAAATTTTCATTTGTTCGACGGACTTCCGTCTCTCATAATAAGTATTCAATTGCAACATATATTTAGCTATAACTGTAAATGTATTAAGTATGTTATTATTGATGCTTGGAATGCAAGTTAATGAATATTTCTAAACATTGTTTTACCTTTTTTTGTGCAATTTAAATGTTTCGTTAGTTTAAAAAACAGTAATTTTTTATCACATGTGTTTATATGTGGCTTTGTTATGTTTGGATATGCATGAGAATATGAAAGAACGTATTACTAAGAGGTGCATAAGTTTTTCGTTCCCTAAGGTTCCCAAGAGTTGGACTCGCCATTGTCCAAGCATTTGTTAGGTCTGGGTACAAGCTTTTGTATCTCACAGTCATAAAAGTCTACCGCCTGTTGTCGAAACCACATTTCAACTTCATTTTTAATCTCATCATCGTCGTAGATGTTTTGCCCTTCAAGATGTCTCTTCGTGTAAAGGAATAAGTGGAATAAGCTAGATGCAAGGTCCGAGCTGTATGGCGGATGATCTAATACTTGCGTGTGAGGAAGTCGACTGCAAAGCCCATCCTTTTATTTGGTGTTCTACAGTTAACATTTTTGGAACCCAGCGTGTACACAATTTCGTACAAAAGGAAAGTTACAACATCGCGGGTGAGCTTAAGCAGTATCGTCGAAACGGGAGTTCCCCGAAAACTCTCGTGATTCTGGAAGTTAAAGTAGAAGCTTGGTTCTCTAAGATTGAAGTAGAAGTAATTAAAATGAATTGGCGTTAAAAAGAATTAATTTAAAAAAAGGTTAAAAAGTTAAATAATTACATACATAAATGCTGTATTTAATTTTACAAAACGATCCCTAGAAACTTCAATATACTAAGAGTAGTAATGTAGCAGAAATGACGGATTAGATGTTTTTAGACGGATAACAGAAACGGACGGTTAAATGAGTGACGGTTAATCGAAGTTTTACTATAATGCGCTTTTGGGTCTGTCACTGATACTGGTAGAAAAACTCTTGATTTTAGGAAAAATGTCGATATCTGGAATGACAGACTGACAAGTTGAGATGGCGAAATCGCACGTTTCAACACACGTGTAAGGAAGCTCTAATAGAAAAACAAACGATGAACCATTGTCTGTAATAAAACGGTTGCCATTTCTGCTTTGTTATCTACAGAACGGATCTGGAGTCTTCTATTTTTAAGTTACTTTTATTTCATTATAGGTATTGTGAGAGCTTCAGTAATTGCGTTAGCAACAATTTGAGAAGGAGTTATATGTTAGGTAACCAGTTACAGAAGTATTTTCAAAAGATGATATATAAATTATCACCTTTCCATCCACGTCAGTCCATTATAATTTCTTTTATCGAAGTAAAGATAGTATATACATTGATTTTTATACTATTATTTAATTTTGGTGTAAACATATATATATGAATGATACAATAAAATTATTAACAATACGTAAATAAAACAATAACTTTCAATTCGCAACTCAGTAAACTAATTAAAATGACGAGAACAATTGTAAAAGAGATTGGTTATTTAAGAACTTAACAGAAATTTAAAGAATGGGAAGAACTGTAATCCTTTATCTTATACTGATTTATGTAATATTCTTTTACTTAAGTGAAGATTAGTCTTAACCGAAGCTAGCAAAACTGTCACAGCGAATTTAATATATATAAACAATAAGAGTAATTATCGTACCAACTTGATATTCATTAATTGCAGTTTCTGAGGACCATGTTATAATATCAATATTCTTATAAAAATTATTGAAAAAATTTTATTTATTTTCGTGTAAAATTCTATTTCTGGTGGAAAAACATGTGCATGTGTTTATTATACTGTTCAAATCGCATTGGCTGATGAATAAGATACAGAATTAATTTATGCTCGCGTGATACAGGCCAAATCGACTATGAAATTTTAATTTTGGAATCCACAGCGCATCTTGCTAGAGCAGAGGTTCCGAACCTGTGGTACGCGTACCCCAGGGGGTGCGCGATAATAAAGTTGTTAATGGCGGAAGCTAGAAAACAAATGAGGATTAAAAAAGTTAGAGAATTTTCTTTCTCCAAGTGAATACTTGCTATATAATAGCTATACCACTTGAATAGTTGATTATTACGAAATGGGATTTTTAGCTATTCTTATTGTTAAGACGAAATAATTACAATACCGGTTTCATTTGCTTTGGCATTGAACTAACACTATCGTAAAAATGGAATAAAATGTAAAATCAAAAATAAGTTCTGCAAATGGTATTAATTCGAGTCATTTCACTTTTATGCTAACCTTAACAATATTGATAAAAACTGCTTTGCATAGATGGATAGTTGCAGGGGAGGAGTTCTATATGATAGTAGGGGGTACGCGAATACAAAAAAGAATAATCAAGGGGTACGCGAGGAAAAAAAGATTGGGAACTCCCGTGCTAAAGGAAAAAAGATTGGGAACTCCCGTGCTAAAGGAAAAAAGGTTGGGAACTCCCGTGCTAAAGGAAAAAAGGTTGGGAACTCCCGTGCTAGAGGAAAAAAAGATGTATCGTCACAGCATTGAGTAAAGCAATATACAGCGAATGGCATGCGCGGTGACGTTTGTCATGTGACGTCACATAGAAATGATTGAGTTCTTCAGTAATGCGTTTTGCGATTATGTATGAGATAAATCAGATTTCAGAAGTTGCTATTTAGAAGAGAATTAACATCTTTTTTTTAGTTATACAGTAAGAGATTTAGTTTTAGTTATAAGACTAAAGAAACAAAAACGAAATTCTTTAATTATCAGTTACAGGTAAAGAGCATTATCAGTAATTATTAAATAATTAGATATATAAATATGGTGCGTGTTTCTGATTATAATAGCTAACTATATTTTTTGATAATTGTATTTACAATAATAAAAAATTGGGCGACTATACAGTTTGCCCGCTAAAGTCCGTTGTCCCACCAATAATTTCTGAACTGCAAGAGCTATAGTCATAAAAGTGGGGTCTAGGTATAGTAAAGTTGCCATGTGCTACGCAATAAAACCCCTTACAGCGCCACATGGCGTCAAAATTCGGAGTTAGTGTTCTTATCTCAAAAACGATACGATATACGGGGAAAAAATCAATTACAAAGTTGTTCAGCATCATCGTTTTAGTAAGAGAAGACACCTTCCATACAGTAATGTTAAAAATAGAAGGCGTTAAATGCATATTTGTTTGGTTTCCAACTTCCAAAATTGTAACGCGACATAACGCGGAAGAAAAGACAAAAGGAAGGACGTAATATCCGATTTTCTAGAGGATTTGCCGTTGAGTGACCTCTGGAATATATGGTTCCAACACAACGGCGCCCCTCCGCACAAGGTATCAAGTGTCCAACAGTACACTCGGGACACATTCCAGCAACAAGTCATCGGTATGGTGGTTGCGTAAAATAGCCTCCACGTTCACCCAACCTGAACCCATTGGACATTTTTCTGTGGGGATACATCAAACAGCGAGTGTATGCAACCCCTCCACCAACATTGCAGGAACTTCGAAACCGTATTACGGATGCTTCTGCCAGCGTGTCACCTGTGTTGTACAATGTGCAGCGGGAAGTCCCCAGTCCCGTGCCCAGATGTGTATTGTTGCTGAAGGATACCATTTTGAGCATGACAGATAGATGAGCTTCATTTCCGGAAAGTGCAGTTTTGTTCAACGTGATCAAACAAATGTGCGTTTTGTGCTTTTCATTTGTATAATTTTTGTGCGCAAGATGTTTTTTTGTAATAATTCGGTGATGCTGAACAACTTTCAATTGACTTTTTTTCCCGTATTTCGTACCGTTTTCGAGATAAGAACGCTAACTCCGAATTTTGCCGCCAGGTGGCGCTGTAAGCGGTTTCCTTGCGTAGTACATGGTAACTTTACTATACCTAGACCCCACTTTTATGACTATAGCTCTTGCCGTTCAGGAATTATTGGGGAGGCAACGGACTTTAGCGGACACACTGTATAAGTCTTGAATGAAATAAAGCAATATAACAGTTTTTTTAATATATGCAAGTCTGTGTTTTAAAAAGAATTATTATCCTCTTACAAGAGTGGAAAAGAAATTAAGTTTTTAAATTAAATTTTTAATTTTTTTTAGAAAACAAATGAAGTTATGTGGAATGGAATTTCTGAGCGTATTAGTATTCATTGAAGCAAGAAGAATGCCCTTTCGAACAGTTTAGTAATTGATAAATGTGTTTTTAAAGACTTTTCAGTTCTAAATCACATTATAATTGCAAAGTTAGTTCCGCGTTGCCAAACTGAGATGAAATAAAATCCGCAAAACCGAACAAAAGCTAGTTCTTAAGAGAAAAATAGAAAAAATATAGTTCGACTGGAATAAATATTTTCAGAAATTGATTGCTAGTAATGTGGCCCCATATGTCTTCTCTGAGAAGTATAAATTCAATTTTTAATAGAATAAACAGAAAGAAGTGGTACGCACAGTACATTTGCTCTTACGAAAGCAATATTTTCGTAGAATTCTGCAAAACGTCGAACTGCTGCAAAAATTATGCAAAACGTCAGCAAATTATTCAGTAATGATCAGTATATTTAAAAAAAGTGTAAAAGTGCGATAAGCATAGATATGCTCTGCCGTTTCAAATGTTTTCATCCATAATAAAATGGATAACTTCGCAGATTGATAAAGTTTCTTTAGCAAAACTATGTGCTAGAAGGAATTCTCCATTTTTATGACTTCATCTTTGTTTTCATTTTATTGGTTTTTTCGATTTCAGTGTATCGTTAAATACAAAATAAACAACATCTGAGGGTATTTTTTTTCTACTCTGACAAAGGAAAAAAATTATCTGACAAAAACACTTTATCGCAACAATAAGCCTTGAGGAACTATTTTTGTACCTAAAGCTATGGCATAATTTTATAAATTGCAGGAAAACATCTCAAAAATATATAGCTCAGTAAAAATTTAATTTGCAAATTCTTGTTTATAAATCTAAAAATAATTTAAAACGCCAAGTGAAACATGAAATACAAGATGAGGTTTAAGTTTATTTGTAATATCAACTGAAATTATCCTTTTGCGTTGTGTATATTTGAACATCCATAGATGTTAGTAGGCTGGTGATGGGAGGGGGGATTAATGACCCTTCTAGTAGATAGAAATTATAATAATACACATGTATTATATTAAAACATCTGTATCGCGTTGTCTTATTTGAATCTAATATTAACTGAATATTGTGATACTGAATAGCATTTAGAAAAGCCAAAGATCCCAATATTTAAACAATATAAACACATGGAAGCATTCAAACATTCAGGAACACCGTTTTCAAAAATTATCAAAATTTAAATTTGTATATCATCTCTAAGACGCCATGAAATATCTATCAGTGACAATATAATCTAGAAATTTAAGAAAACTTCATTGAGTTCAATTCATGATCACATGATGCAAATCAAATGCGGCTCACCAATTTAGTTTTGGAATCCATCGTTCATCTTGTAGGTCAAATAGGGGTGTAACGACACATAATAGATGTAATACTACGGAAAGATAGATTTAGCAGATGTGTCACATAACTGTAGAGTCACGTGACTTTATTTCATTTATTAAAGGAATCCCTTTCGGAAGTAATGCATAATGCGCAAACAGCTGTTGACTATAATCCATTTATTGCTTTCTGTTCTTAATAATGCTTAATTTCTGTCGAAAAATTTAAACCATAAACATGAAATCATAAAATGTCTTGGTATATAAATTTTTAATTGAAATGTAAAATTGTTAAATTTAATGTGAAAATAATGACCATCGTAAAATCATAAATATTTCACAAGGGATTTTTTTTTCTTTTTGCCTCCGTTAGATTAGAAAATTAATTTTGGCTTACTTAATTTATAACCTCAACAATCATCAAAAAATTGAAGAAATTCCAGAACATATTTTTTGTTCCAGTGTCCCTCTGAGACTTCATAAGTTTCATGCGCTGTATGAATTATAGGAATCAGTTTAAGCATGCAAGTAAGTCAAAGGAACACGAAAGGAATTTGAATTACAATCTAGCAGTTCTGAAACTGAAATAAGTTTGATTAGTTAGTAGTGATGACAAAATATAAGCAATATGAAAGTGAACAGAAATGAAGGCGTGAATGAACTGCACATTAAATTAGTGTTTAAATCCGAAACTTCGGAAAAAGAAACTCAAACGATATAAAAAAGTACTAAATTTGTATGGAAGTTGGTCATAGAAAGTTGCATTAAATGCTACACAGTGACTCAATATTTTGGGAAACCAACAGCTGTAATCTGATCCTTAAAAGAATAACATCATGCATCAGATGAAAAATGAGATATGAACTCCATACCATTGTCATTGGATTAGATAAAAAAAAACATGTTGTTTTTAATAGTCTAAGATAAATTTCGAATGATATGAACCCTTAATAGAATGCTGAAGCTTTAACACTTTGAGGTGCAAGGCATTAAATTTTTTGAAATACGATGAAAAAACATCATGAATGGGTTTAGTTTATTGCCTAGACATAGAATCTACAATTTTTTTTTTTTTAAAAAAACTTACTTCATTCCGAGGGGGGTCGTTCCCATTTGGGGTCACCCCCTCATATGAGAACCCCATTAGATACAACCACCTTGATACACTCAAAAAATATTGATGAATCTTACAGAAAATCATAAATTAAAACTTCAAGGATATTGGAGGAAAATGTCCGAGTTAATCTGCTAAAATTGTAGACGTCCAGAACTGAAAAAAATTCTTATCACTGAGTTAAGGAATTTTCCCAAACTTTATGTCTAATAATTCCTATTCTGAAACGAAATTTCATGAGGCTGCTATATATACATTCTAAAAGGAGTACTATTAGCCCTATCCTAAACCTATTATTTTCCATTTATAGTTGAATTTAACGGTTGAGAAGCGAGTGAAATTAGGTGTACCATCAGCCCTCACACTGCGCCGCAAAGGGTTAAAAGAGATTCAGATTTGAAACTAAATGTATCGGGGATTTACTCTTAATTCCTTAACCCATTATAGATGAAATATAAATTCATTTTTTAAAACTCTGAATGAACACAACTAAAGCTATAACAAGGAAGTTTCCGTTCGAGTCAGAAATAACTTTTTCACCGCCGAAACTGCTAATTTTTTTGGTATTTAAATTCGCAAATTTCAGATACAATATTTTATTGGAGTCACATTGTTAAAAGAAATGCCTAATTTGTAATACACAGATAAAATGATGACAGAAGAAAAAATTCGTGCTGCTTTACTGAACCAAAATTTACATTAAAGTTTTCATTACTGACAAAAATAGAGACAATCCCCATAACCTCACAAGAATGGAAACAAAAACAGAATATTTTTCTTGCTTGATCTTTCATTTTAAGATGTTGCCATCGCTTCTAGATAAAAATTTTGCTCTCAGCTGTTTTTAATTTATCGTCTGCATTGAATAAAACATATCAAAGAGTTTCAACTCGAAAGACGTGGTATCGCTACATCAATCTTATTTACCATCATTTTTAAAATGATAATTAACTTAATGACTTGCATCTGAGAATAGGGAAATGTAAAGCATGTAAAAGTAAACAGGAAAAAAAGTGGAAAAGATGAAATATAATTAGGTTTATTTTAAATGTTCGTCTGTGTTTTACAAAATATGACAATCAATGTAAATTGGTAAGTGGAAAGATTAGAATTTGATGGTCAATATTAGTTTTTAAAATTACAATTAGTTTCATATGTTAGAAAAGTGAAGAATCTTAAAATATAAATAATGCAAAGGTAAACAGAAAAAAGGTGATAAAGAACAACGAATAACATTAGTTTTAAATCATCCCTCTGCTGTACAAAATATAGCCCTTCATTTAAGTATGCAAGTCAGAGAAACACAAAATTAATTTGATTTACAATCATAATTTTAAAATTATAAAAGGTTTGATGAGTTAGTTGTGGGCTATAATCGCAAAATATAAACAATGTGAAAGGTAAACAAAAATAAAATAATACGAGAGAAGTGAAAATCGAATGAGCGTTAAAATTCGAAACTTGAATTGGTTTATCGACTGCGTTATACAAAATGTAGCAATTAGTTTAAACATGTAAACATTAAGAACACTACACTAGTCTACTTACAATCGTAGTTTTAAAATGATACTTAATTTCACAGTTTCGAGCAAGTATGAATTAATATAAACAGATCAAAACTAACAAAACAGGAGAAAGAACGTAGCGCAAATAAAATTAGTGCCTTAATTCGAAGCTTAAATTATTTTATCGATTGAGTTGTGCAAAATATAGCGATTAGCTTAAATGTGCAAATCAAAGAAACACTTCATCAATCTTTTCTACAATTATAGTTTCCACATCATAATTAGTTTAATGAATTTCGCCTAATTATGAAATAATATAAACAAATCAAAAGTCAACAAAACAGGAGAAAGAACAAAGTGCAAATAAAATTAGTGTTTTAATTCGAAACTTATATTAGTTTTTTGATTGATCTGTACAAAATATAGCAATTAGTTTAAACGTGCATGTCAAACGAACACTTCATTAATCTCATTTACAATTATAGTTTTCAACTTATAATTAGTTTCGCGCAAGTATAAAATAATGTAAACAAATCTAAAGTAAACAGAAAAAAGGCGGTAATGAAGTACAAACAAAATTACTTACGTTTCGCTGGCTTCGGGTTGGGTTGTTTTCTACGCGACATGGGATTCTACTTGCAAAAGGCATCCACGTTATTAGGAACACCATTGGAAGCGGTTTCTCTCGTATCCGTGACAACCGCTCCTGACGTTAGCTACCATCTGCAATGAGACCGAAACCACAATTTCGCCAAGCGGAAGGCGTAGCGATGCCAAGAGGCGATGACAAGCGAATGATGGCCTCATCTGCATGATAGAGTTGCGGTGAATGTCGCCAAGCGTATCAGAGAATGAAAATTCTCTTTTTGAGAGCTGATATTTTTAGATTTCGGATTCTTGTTTTAGAAACGTGCAGACTGTTTTACTTTTGGGAGAAGTGTTTTTTTTTTCTATTTATTTGTGATTTCTACTGATAAAAGCTGCAACAGGGTTTATATCTTTTAACTTTATTTAGCGTCCAGCACAGCACACAGAAGATTCTAAAAATACCACATTTAGATATTTAGATAAGAACAGAGAATATTAAGTAGCTGGGGAATAAAAGTGAATAAATTTATAATACAATTAAAATAAGGACTTAATAAAAATTTATCGCTATTTTTATCAAAAGAGAAAGACATTTGCATTGCATACCAAACAGACGTAAATCAGTTGAAGAACATAAATAACAAGAATTAATGAATATTAAAATGTTTTAAAAATAATTTTCAATCTATTTATAATTTCGTGAAATTCAAATAATTTTGTGTATCTACACCAGATTCTAAGAATAACAATTCTTTGATAACAATAATAGTATTTTTCCAGATTTTGTGAGTTCAAACTATAAATTTAAAGCATAAGTTTAATTTTTCCTCCCGAGAAATCAATGAAAAGGAACGATTAATCGATTATTTTTTATTAAATTTTGATACAATATGGCATTTTTGATTTTTAATTTGCGAAAAAGAATTTTATGGAGAATCAGTAATAATCATAATAATAAATTATAAATTAAAGATTAAGAAGTGCAAAAAATAATAAAAAAATTAAATTAAAATTAAAAAAAATAACCACGCTTTTAATGACTGTACTAAAAGGTAGAAAATAATATATAAGTATATTTTTTTATAACATATGGAATTCAAAATGAAATCGTAAACACTTGAGATGCTGAAAACAACGCTTCAAAGAATAGCATTATTATGGTATTCCTAATCCTAAGTAAAAAGTAAAAGTAAAACTGATTAAGTTCCAGTTTACTTAGAATATTTCTATAGGAACTTCACGCTTTCACAGTTTTATTTTGACCTTCAGACTTTTGATGAAACAAAAAATTCTATTTTCAGTACGTTAATAAAAGCATGTTTTTGAAAACTTTTTAATGTTTACTATCGCAATTGATACTCGAAAACTGAAAAAGTATGTGTATCCTTTTTAAAATAAAATCGTGCAGAAAAAGAAAAAAAAATCAATTTTCAGCGGAAAACTGCTTTTAAAAGTAGCAAAGCAGAAATATTGTAGTTGCAAATGTTTTTTTTTTCTATTACCAAGCACAAAAGTTTTAGGTGAATGAATATTTTTCGAATTATTTAACTTTCACTTAAAAACTTTCACGTAATAACTTTGAGATAATAAACAGGGTTTCAAAATCAAATCGGAACAAATCAGGGTTTTGAAATGACAGTGTAGTAAGCTTATTTAAAACTTAATTTTAAAAAAAGGTGATTTAAATTTCAGTTTTCTAATCCCTATTAGCATAAGATGCACTACGATATTCATACGATATCTTTACGATGTTGTGCGGCATTCAAAATATCGTAGCAACGTCATGAATATATCGTAAAATATCTTGTTCTAATAGGGATGAGATTCTAAGTGATTCGATATTTTTAATATTGCAGTTAAGAAAACATTTGATGAAAGTAATGGATAAGCAGCATATTTTTCTTTCAAAAATTGAAACTTCCATAGCTTTTAAGTGAATTAAAAAATATGTGCAATGTTGCATTTGGCATGTTCGCAATATTTGAATACACAAAGAAAATTCCACCGTTTATTTTTGTTTTAGCTTCCCCTGCTCCTTATGTTTAATTACACTGCTCTGCGAAAAAAAAAATCGAGCCCTGATACCATTCCTTCTGTTTCTTATGTAAAATGACCTCCTAAATACAAATATGCCCCCCATTTCCCCCCCACCCCCACAATTTTCCGGGACCCCCCCCCCCCACACACACACACACATTTGTAACACTGTTTCGTAATTTTATGGTCATAAATTTGATTTGGAGGGGGAAACGATTATTTTAACCGTTGAATGTCTTCTGAAGGGCTACAGAGGTGAAAAGTTCTAAAATATGAACATTTGTAGCAGGAGGGGGAGGGATTTGTCCCCCTAAATTAAAAAAATCAATAAAAATGACCGGTTTTTCTGTTTTGTTTTCGCAATTTTTTTGAACGCCGTCTATACGGGAATGTACGATGCGACTTGCGAGGACGAACGCCAATCTATAACGGGACATTAACGACTTGCGACGAGCTTACAGATGCATGACACGCCGAGGAAATGCGTCTATAACGGAATGTACGATGCGACTTAGCAGAGTTAGACGCCGTCTATACAGAATGCATACGATGCGACTTGCAGAGAGACGCCGTCTATAACGGGAATGGCACGATGCGATTGCGACAGCATCGGTTTACGATGCGACTTGCGACGACGCCGTCTATAGCGAAGGAATGTACGATGCGACTTGCAGAGACAGGCCGACTATAGCCGACATTCATTCCACGATGAGTATT
>BGPR01000352.1:521233-548320 GCA_013235015.1 Araneus ventricosus
AGAAAAGTTCCAAAAATAAGAACATTTGTGTGAAGTGGGGAGAATTTGGGAGGGATTCGGTCCTAGAATTTAAAATAGAAAAATGACTAAAATTTTAGTTTTATCGCATTTTTTCACTTTATTTTCATGTATTTAGCCGCTTCATTTAAATCTTTCATCATATAAAATATAAGGATTTGATTAGTAAAGGTGAGGGGATGAAGTTTAGTAAGAAAGTTCCTGAAGATACTACGAATGTCTGCCGCTTTTATTTTATCGATTCTGTAGCATTTATTTACAAATTTGGATTGGAGGTTGAGAAGATTATTTTAACACTTAAAATTAAAAAACAAAATCATAGTATACACAAAATAAAATTAATATATAAAAAAAAGACGGAAAATTCACTTATAATAGTCATTGTCGCTTTTGCACATCAAATCGCGATTGATCAAACAGTTGAAGCTGGACAAGACGTAGTGTGATGACGAAACATTGGAAAACTACAATTTCTCGTGTTGAGTGAGGTAATCCCATGGGAAGGAATTTCGCCCCAGATTAGACTAAACTTTTAAAGATTCAACGTTGTTGAAACACCTGAACTGCAAGAAAAACGAGCATGTTTTGTATCTAAAATGCGAGCTGTTGCAGAATACTGCTGGTCATTGGTACGAAAAACTTCTACTTCATGGTAAAGAGGAAATACAACTAGATGAAGGTACTATATTATAAATTATATTTATTATATTTTATATTATATTATCTATTATTATTATTATTTATTATATATATTTTTATTTTGAATTTATAGAAATATCTCCCTCCAAATCAAATTCATCTATAAAATACAGAACAATGATAAAAATAAAGAGCGGCAACGCAAGTTGTATAGTGAATCTTCCAAACTTTCTTTGAGAGGGGTTTCACCCTCCCCTCTCTCTTTAGCCAAAATTGTTACTATATATTTTATTATTTGGGTGTTTAGGAGGAAAAGGTGGATGGAAGCTGGAATATGTAGAAAATAAGTCGTCTCTGCAAGTCGCATCGTACATTCCCGTTATAGACGGCGTTCGTCTCTGCAAGTCGCATCGTACATTCCCGTTATAGACGGCGTTCGTCTCTGCAAGTCGCATCGTACATTCCCGTTATAGACGGCGTTCGTCGATGCTTCCGTTCAGTTGCGTATTACCAATAGGCACTAGATTTTTTTCTGCGTTCTATAGTATCAATAAATGATAGAGAAATCATATACGTAATTCTAAAATTCTGCGGTTTACTGCAATCAGAAAAGAAAATCCATACAGAGCACATAAAATCAATTCGTTCCTGCAGTTCCAATTTAGTACCAGCCCCTTCATTTCGGCCTCTCTCAGCGCATTTCCTGTGCCAAAAAGATTCAACAATATTTTTTTAAATAGTATTTCAAGCGGGCACCGTCCACTCAGTATTCTGTTCATAAGAAAATCTACTTAATTGTTTTTTTAAACAACCAGCGTGCAGTCTTCGCCTGATTTTCTCGTTCTGCCAGCGTGGTGAATGTTTGAACAATTGTATATAATATTTCACTCTCACAGAACACCAATCCATCATGCTTTAGTTGAAATCGCATTCTGAAACCACTATCACCATCGACACCGGTCTCTGGCATATCATCCCGCAATGCCAGAAGAGACAGGTCAACAAGCGCTTTCGACAACAATGCCTCAGCACCCTCCAAAAGAATAACATGGGTTGTTCTCCCTTTTTGGTGGTTTGACACCGTTCCCGCATAAAATTCCTTCTGTAATTGGCTTCCCCCACCCGGCTGTTGCAAAAGATGGCCGGACTCAGATACGACATCCAGCAGAATCCTTAGCCACACATCTCTGCCGTCTTTAGAGGAAATGAAAATGCCTGCACCGTGCTAAGATTATATCATTATTTCAATTTTCTCTTGTCTGTCATCCGCTCAGTGTCTTCCCTTTTGTGCCTCAGGGATGGTGGGCTGGAGCGTGCTCTTTTCTGCCCGGTGTTCCGAAGGGCGTGAAAACAGCCCTTTTGTTTCGGTGGCGTTATCTTGCCCAGCCAGGATTTTTCTATTCATGAGCCTTTTGTAATGGTTCATCATCACTGAGGATGCAGCAAGAGTCTCTATGTTTCTGTGTTTCAGAATAAACGTTTATTGATTTGAGGTACTTTCAAGAACTGAATAATAAAGAGTGCGAACAAGGATTCATTAAAACTACCAGTTGACGAATTCTATTTACATGCCTTGTTGTATAATGGAGTATACTTTCAACATTCCACGTGCTTATTAATATTTTGAAAGAACCAGATGATGTGGATGCATTTTAACAAAAGATAGGCTTTTTTTGGTAGGATACACAGATGGAAATCATTAAACGTCATTTATTTCATCAAATGTTTGCTTTTTAATGTTCTTCCATCTGGAACAAATACTACAAATGGATTCATTGCATCAATCACAATCCATGAAAGTTAACAGAAAGGTCATTTAACTTATGTAACTGTACTCTGACTTACGTTGAGCTATGACATCCACAAAATCTTTTTTTTCTTCCTGCAAGAGCAATGAATTCAACAATTAAACCAGGCGTGGCGCATTTAATGTCTCATCATATGATGAATTAACTACCATTACAAAATTAAATGTTAGATTAAAAAAAATTAAATATCTTGAACCAATTATATAAATTCCCGCAGCCATTATATACTTAAATTTAGTTACATGACTTTCAGGTTTTAATTTCGGTTGCTTGTGAAATGAATCTGTTCATCATAAACCTGTTTTTTTCAAATCCACCCCATTCAAACGTTCAAAAAAGATCTGACGAATCTTTTTTACAATTTAAGTTCGATTTCTGCTTTTAATGCAGTAATCTCACAGATTCAAAATTGAACTACTCCAAAGTTCCAGTGTATGTATGGAGCTCGACTAATACCCTGAAATGATAAAATTTAACAATTTATGATAATTTCGATGCCTAAGAGACGGCCAGAAGCGTATCTAGTTCTGGTGATGCAGTCAGCTCAGTGGCTTTTCTTGCCATGAATGACACAGCTGAAGTGAAATTCTTCAATTTAAAAATGAACCTCATGATATTGGTAAGGGTATTGAAAATAAAGACTGTTCTCAGAGCTACACTATTCCAAACTTCCGCAAGCACAATAGATGTAAAACATTTATTTTATTTCTGGCTACCAGTTATACAAAATTCATTAACGAGCATCACACCTGTGCCTTGGCTAATCTTGACAGAATCGAGTCACAAGCCCGGGACCCATCAATCCTGCTGGAGCCAAGCCTTTGCCACCAGGCTACCGTGGCCCCTCATATTCTAGCCAAAGTAGGGTACTGGTGAATTTCCATCTCCTCGCTATCTGTGGGCAGTTAAAAAGAATTACCATCACAAGGTCTCCAAAGCTCCTTACACAGCTCCAAGATGGAAATGAATTATAAACGTCATATATTTGAGGAATAAAGGTTAGGTAGGTAAAATGCAGTAGCCAAATAAAAGGCTGTTTAAATATTGGTCGATTTCATGAAAAGCAGTTTTCGGCGGCAAGAAGCACTATCGAAATTCTCAAAATCAATATTGTTGGACTACAAGCCTCCTTTTCTTCTCAGTCAGTGTATTTTCATTTTTTTTTGCAAACGAACTTTCTAATCACTAGGGACGATAAAAATTGTTTCATGAGAAAGGAGGTTTGGAAGGTACGAAGCGTCAGAACTAAAGAATGATATTTGGGACCACTAGCATCTTTTTCTTCTCAAACTGTCACAAATTCCTCAACAGAAAGATAAAGAGGTCCCATTTCATACTCAAAATAAAGGGGCAGCTGATGAAGACCTTTGAGAATGCAAGAAGATTAAACGGAATTTTTACTGTAATGCAAGTATTACAACCCAATGCAATATATAAACAATATATCCGTATTTCGTTAAATTTTGCTTGGAAAACAGAATCTCAATGCGACTAAATCTACAATATCATGATATATTGTTTACAAAATCTTTCTGTAGATTGTATGGTTTAAACAATTCCAACACGCAGGATGTGGAGGAGAATGAAGGTTTATGTGCAGGAAAACGCCTTTTAGGTAACGGAAACCAATATAGATCTTGCCCAGATTAAGCAGCATAAAGCAGACAGCAATTCACGAGTAATAACTGTTTCAGCACTGAGATAAACAGTCAATAAATCCTCAGCAGCCAATAATAACATCATTTTCAATAGCGCTCAGCTCACCGGCTTCCCTAGCTCGCACTGTGGGCAAATTCCAGTCTTTCCTATTGCATCAACACACACTACCTCGGATCAAGCGCGACGCAAATGCTCCCCGACAGACCGTGACGCTGACTGGAGTTTTCTCGTACATTCTTGCATCTTTCTTTCCCTAATAGAGATATCAAGAGAAAAGGGTCACATTTTATGAATGACCTATTTATCGCCAAGGTCACAAATTTGTCGCGCCAAATGGTCATATGGTCACAGGTCCTAGACCCAGCCCTCCCACCACCCTACCTCATAAAACTCTTTCCAAACATAAGGCCTAGTCAGGCAGGAAAGCGACATTACATTTTTTGCAACAATATTGACAGTCAATAAAAAAAAGTACAACTTCCTGAAAATCAATTGCATAATTAATCAGTATTCTTAGACATGATCGATAATTTTTTATCAATATGAAACTTCTAATATATCCTTTTCTATACATATTTCGGCTTCCTTATATTGTGAACAGCTATACCTTCATTTTATGAATTCGGATGATTTTATATAATTCCTGATAATTTTTTCCAATTGACAATATTAGACTTTAATGCTAGATAAATTTCCTTATTTCATCTGGAAATAAAAACTGTAGATAAAAAAGCGACAGTTTTTCGGAGAATAACAAGAAAAGATCCATTATTTGTTAAGATAGCAACTAAAAAATATTTATCTAGAGTTACGCATTTAAAATAATTCAAATTTTCGTAAGAGGAAGTTTATATGTTTCGTCAACAGAAAAATCTGAATTTTTAATCTACTAAATTTTTTTTTCTTATCGGCAATTGACATCCCAAATCAACAAAAATTCATACCGATGAAGCTGAGATCAGTATAGGAAGACAATTTTACCTTGAAAAAAGTCAGGAAAAATTAAAATTTTTCATTACTTTTATTCATATTTCACAAAATAATCTTCAAAATTAATAACAAATGATATGCAATTTTGATAAATATCTAAAACTTAAACAAAATAAAATTTATTACAGTAAAATTTTTTTGTTCCTTTATTTAAAAGAAATAATAAGAGATAAATAGAAAATTGTTAACAAGTCAAGAAAATTCGGTTGGGAGAATTCAATGAATATAAAGATTTGGTAAAACTGAGCTTCAAGATAATCATTTCAGTAATTGCTTCTATCAATCCATACACATGTGCAAGAATGCTAAAAGCGTAGTTTGTTATATGAATGATATTTGGAATTTGAAAGCAGCAACCAAAATTTAGATGTAATCAACTTTTTTATGCCAAGTCAATCAACTGTTAATTTTCTTAAAAATATAAACTACATTTTTCTTCATTATTAAACTATAAAAAAAGTGCAAATTTGCAAAATTTCTTGTGATGAAAGAAATGAATTAATAGGCGTACACATTTCTAAATGTCATCTAGTTATTGCTTCGTTGTAGTTTACTCTGTTGAAAATATGAAATATACTTAACTGTAGAACAAAGTGACCGCGATTAGAGATTAAACACAGATTTTAAAAATGTAGTAAATAAAATATCATTAAATCCACTTTTTTGTGTTAACACACAATTTTTTCAAATTAAAGTTGGGAGATAAATTCATTTATATCGGATAATTATTACTAGAAATGTAGCCTGAAGTATCAAAATTAGTACTTTAAAAAAGAGTGAAAACCATTTGTGGGAAAGATAATTTTGGTTACTTTTAAACTACCTGTATCGATGCTAGTCAGAAAAAAAAAAAATGTTGTATACAGTGGTTATAAATTGTGGATCCATTTTAAAACAAATAAAAATAATACTGTACAACTACTTTTTTAAAAAAAGGCGCGTGTTACAAAAAAAAGAAATTCCGGATAGGTAACGCAGCATGATTACGGTGTCATAGGGATCATAAAATTATTTGATATCCATTTTTTGAGGCCATTATCTGTGAAACTTTAAACTAGAAGAAGAAAAAAATGCCATTTGCAAGGCGATACATCTTTTAATTTTAATATCAGATTGTATGAAAAACTGAATGAGTTTTCTGAGATATTCAAGAATCTAAAAATAAACAAAAGCGCATCAGGTGCTATCTAGCAGTCACGTATGGAAATTCTCAACTAGCAAATTTAGAACGCCGTAACGTAGCATCACCTAACTGGGGAAAAAAATATTTATATCTGCTCTTTGAAAAAAAAACACGCAGGATTGTATAACATTATTAGTTTTTTTAATTATTTTTGAACTGGTCCAATAATTTACTTGACCAACCCACCATATATATCGCCTAAGCCAGAATCATCAATAACCACGCGTTTTCAAGTGATATCCTTCTGCGAAATATGCAAAGTCAGGGGACAAAACTTCCAGCATTACTTTGTGAATACATAAAGAAAGTATAGCATTCATCAATAATTCGACAGAAATTTGATGAATCGCTACGGTTTATGTTTACCCAGGTCGGAAAAACCAGTTTTAAGAATTACTCGACTGTCCAGAACATTAATATGAACACAATGACTCATAGTGTAAATAAGATAGATGGTTACGAAAAGAATTTCTATAGTACAGGGGGTGAGGAACTTTTGCGCTGGAAATACTCATCAATTTCGGCAGTTGAGAAAAAAAGAAAGAGAGCGCATGAGCACAATCGTAGGTTATTGTTCTGCAATTTTTTATTGCATTACAGAAAGTTATATATTCAATGCAAATTGGAAACCAACTGGTAAAGGCCGTATAAGAAACTCAAAGAAGACCACAGCGAGAGCGGCCACAGAAGGCGCTGGTTCCCATCCTGGTATAGTCATAACACCACATTTGCAAAATCTACGTAAGTTTGGGCCAAATCTGTGAAGAAAAGACCGTCTGCCTTCCAGGACAGACAAAATAACAAAAAAAGCCACGATGATCTAGATGAATAAATTTCTTATTTTATCAACGGTAAGAAATAGAATCTGGAAACAAAATTTTGGGTAAAATCTGTCGACGGAAAGTTCGACGGCTGTTCTAAAATATTACTCGAGTATACTCACTATACGACGAAGCTGAACACAAAACTCGCCCATATTATAGAAGTATACGAGAAAGTCAGAAAGCTTGCTATTTCTGGGCTAGAAAACAGTTGTATTAGGGAAACGAATAGAATATACTAAGATTAAAAAAGTGCGTAATTAGATTTTTTAGAATTCCTTCTTTTGATATTCTTCATTCCAAGCCTTCATCAAGAAATAAGACATTAGATTCATATAGTAATAACAAAATAATTAAGCTAGTGGTTTGAATAATTTTGGCAGTGGAATATTTAAAATAGAAAATGTATTGCAAACGCTATTTCAAAATTTCTAATAATATAAATTCACATCTTTTCTATCGAAAATATTAGGGTTATGAATGAAAACGTAGTTGTTGCTCAGCGTAAACTCATATTTATTACCAGGAAATACCTGCAGCACCATTCACGGCTGTTATTTCTTAATCTCAATTTCACCCAACGGAAATTATCATTAATGAATTCTTTTTCAAATTTGAAAAATAATAATTAAAATTATGAAACTTTTTTATATGATGCCTACATACAGAAAATAAGCACTTTTTCATGCATTATGAGATTGAAATATATACCACCTGTGAATTCATAGATGATTACTTGCCACGACAGATATAGGAAAATTTCATCATTCATAAATACCATTTGGGGAAGGAATTTGGCAGCAGAATCAGAGAAATTGGGCATTCTGGTTATTTGGCTATTTTGTTGGTATTTCATTTATACATGATCAGTTTATAAAATCTTTTATCAAAATCTAATATCTCCATTACCAATCTACATGAAATCTTAAAACAGGCGTTTGAAGCTGCATATTGTGTATCAAATCACTTTCAGGATCAAACAATACGTTATCTAAACAAGGAAACACTTTTTTTAAGCTTTATTTTAATTTAATGATATTCTTGATAAAGAATATGTAATCATAATATGAATATTACTATTGCTGGTATATTAAAATATTAATTAGCATATGATTAAATGCAATACAAAAAAAATAGACACTTTATCCTTCTAACAAGTTATGTCTCAGTCCATAGTAAGCTTAAACCCTTCAGTAAGCTTTTCCTCTTCTTTTATATACAATTTTATTCTGAAATAAGTAGTAATATCAGAAGTGTAATTAATTTTAAAATATTCATACAAAATGAACAATACAAAATTTTTGTAGATTCCGTCACCATCAAAAATTGCAGGGAATAAGGGGCCTTATAAAAGCTATTTATTCATAATCACTGAATGAACACAAAACGGACATTTAACTAACGAAAACCATTAGAGAACCTAGAAAAAATTCAATTTTTGACTTCTGAAGCGATCAGCCAGCTCAAGAAAGAATTGAACCCAACATTGGCTTGTACACGAATTTAAAAGCATGAAAAGATTCCCGAGATAATGTTTTTTTATCAAAATGATACTCGATTTTTAATTTGAATAATTTTTGGTACATTCTTTGTACACTCTTGCGCGAGGACTATTTGAACAGTGGTCCAATCAAGCTAAAGCCCGATTACTGGAGGTGTATTGGCGAAGTGCTGGATTATAGAGAACAACTTTATGTCTCTGCTTGTTTTGAATTCTCAAAATATAGATATACTTTTTTTGTATAGGCAAGGCAAAAATATAAGGCATTCATATCTGCTATCTGATTTGGGATATTAAGCATTTTAATTTTGAAGAGAGGAGCGAAGATGGACGTTATGGTACAGACTGCAGTCAGAGCAGTGGTAGCGACACCTTCTGTTGGATTTCATCACTACATCAAAAGGTTTATCTGATTTATAGAAGATTTAACAGCCTGACTGAAGTATGCACGGCGGAATTTTGGTCCTTCGACGTTTCCATTTCAGAATTCATTTCCATTTCAGACAGAATGTCTTCAGTTAAGAACTCGAGACAAAAGCACCACTTTCTACGACGCCGCAGTGGTGGTATTACTGTTTAAATATCAAATTTAAACATCAATTTTTTTTAACGCAGAAAGTCCTATACTGATAGTTACGTTGATAACAGTAATCAGAGACTTTAAAATGAAGCGTAAGATAATCTCTGCGTATTTTTATCATATTCTATGTGAATAATTTGTGTCATTTTATACAGCATTAACACTTCGGCTTTATCTTAATATTTTCAAGTTCTTTGAATTTCACGCATAGATGCTTTTCGAAGTTTCGCAAACTAAAGGTTGAATCACCTCTTTTAGTAGGCCACGTTAACGGTGTCTTTACACGCCAGCAAATCGCGTAGTCGTCACAGGAAAAAAATATTATCTTTTCCGGCGATGATTTAACCAGAAAGTTGAGTATATCTTTCGAAATAGGAAACTCACGCATTTGGGGATATTTACAATGCGTCGTAAAGGCTACAGGAGGTAATGGTTTTAAAATACAAATAATTGAAACTTCAGTTTATTGAACCGTTTATGTTGAATTTGTTACTGAAATTCATTGATTTACAAAAAAACAGGTAGGTATATTTTTAACTACCTGCACTCGTTTCAGATAATGATAGATATGTCATGGGGAAAGCGATATTAAAATAATTTATTTTAAAATTTAAATTATCTCTAACAGTTGTAGGCAATTTTCTTTGAACGGCGATGAGAAAAAGTCTTGCTAAAACATGTCTAGTGATGTGTGAAAATCTTTATTAAAAAATTCACATATAAGAAACAGAGCCGAATTTTTTGAAAAAGAGGTTATAATTGGATATTATTTCTTATTTTTCTCACTGGTTCTTAGTTACTTTCGTTATAAGCGACAAGAAAGAAGACTGTATTAAAATATTTCTAAACAGGTTAGTCTCGGCCCCAAGACGGATGATTCAGCAGCTATAGACGGATCTTTATCAGAGGCAGGGAGGGAGGATATACTGATGTTCTAGGCCATATTCTTGGTTTAGTTTGGCTCAGTTCAAAAAAAAAAAAAAAGACTTTCCGTTTTTTTTAGAAGCCACGAGATCCTTCGGTGTCGCGCGGAGGTTGGAAGTGGAATGCAGGCCCAGATATCTCGTCTTAAATCATGATTCAATGTTACAGTTCCAAAGTACGAATTATTTCCTTAATTTTCCTGTATATCCATTTAAATCAATTTCTTTTTATTTATTAGTATATAATGCTATATATATGATTTTATTTCTGGGTTTGGTGCCGGGCAAAAGTACCTCTTAAAATGTATTCGAAAATTGTAATCGGTTGATAACCGGATGGAAAACTTTAACAGCCTCCATAATTTTTTAGAATAAATCATAGACATTTTAACCTCCACCCTGTGTTTTCTAAATAATATCCTTGAATTATTTTTGAAGCAGAAGTACCTAAGCTGCAATAAATCCAAAACTTGCAACAGTGATTCCTATTTATAATCAATTAGAACTCTAGCACAGAGATCACACGTTCCTCATTTATCGGTGGCAAAAGGTAAATATGACTGTTAACCATCATTATTATTTGAAAATGAACAAATGATCAAATAAATCTAAAATCGAAACGAGTTTGTGAAACCTTTTCTCTCTTGAAAGTAGATTCTAAAACTTCTTCTTTAGAAACTTACCACAACTTCAGGATCGGCTTGGTGATGAAAGTCTTTTCTTCAGTACCAGAGGGTTTCAGGTTCGAATCTCGATTCTCAGTAATTCGTCCTGCTATATGGTCTTGGTGTTTGCTAAGTAAGAGGGGTGACATGTGGATCATCCCAGTGGGTGACTAGAGTTAGACAAGGAGCTTAGGTTGTCTAATTCTCTAGGCTGGTTCAAGTGGAGCTCCTACCTAAAAGGCAAATAACATTCACCACTATATCTTCTCAGTTTTAAAACTAAACTCGAAAGTCTTTTCAGGGTAAACGTTCTCATGGCTGTTTTGCATTCGAAAAGTTTGTCACTTTGATACCACTATTGAGGGATATATAAACCGAAGCCATTACCAGCCATGTGATATACAGAAAGAATTAAGTTAATGAAATTGTTTAGGCCAAGATTACTTTTCCCCTACACCTTGAAATTGGGTAGGTATCTGAGAAAAAGACTTGAAATTGCTATTTTAATGAAATTGATTCTTTTTAGATAAGATTAAAAGTCTGTTTTAAGGACCTCTAAGCTGTATTTCAGAAATCCACTAATATAATCAATAAACTTATTGAAAACATCGGTAACTACAGCTAACAAAAGATTTCAGCAGAATTTGGTGAATTTTACTGGCTAAATGAAGTATACACATTTGTTCCTATTTAAAAGTTAACAAATTCATCTTTTTTACCATTCGACAAGCTTGGCTAAATGCTCTCTTTCCTCTTGCATTATCTCAATTCTTTTTTTGCTTTTTTAGAGATGAATAACACTAGTTTATCGTTATGACGAATGACAAGTACTTTTTCCAAATTCATCGCTGGATCTTTAAGAAATAAATTAGCAGACTACAGGTTCAGCAACTCAAGTCATTGCGAGAAATCACATCTATGCAGGGAGATGTGAAAGTTTGGGATAACCACTGGCAGATCATGAGAGACTAAGTCAAATAAAAATGCTTTTATTCTAAAACTTATATGGTCTTTGTCGTTTCTTAAAACACCCAATCATGTGTGTTAAGAATTTTGCATTAAATATTTGTTTATCTGGATCAAAACGTAATAGTTTGTTTGAAGAAAAACAAAATAACATAAATTACACTGTAAAATCTTCGAAAAATTTGTTTTTATCTTATTAATAAATAATTTAGTGTGTTCATTCAAAATTCATTGTAAAAATAGGTATTCTTTGAGATGGCTAAATCGTGTTTATCAAACTCATCCTTCTTATTTATTTTCTCATGACTTTTTTCGAATATGAAAAAAATTTTCCCTCAGCGACGTTTGTCTTAAATTAGCTACAGGAACCCTAAGTATGCATTCTTAAAAAAAAAAAAATTTAGACTAAATGAAACACTAATTAACTCTCAATGCAAAATTCACTTAATACAGTTATTTAATATATTTTATTCAATAACTAGATAACTCCTTCAATATTTTTGATTTTTTTAATATTTAAGAATGAATAAAGGACTGAAAACTTTCTCGGATATCTTTGAGATCGATACTTATAGTTTAAAAGCTCCTGCTGTTATCTAAATAATTAGTACCGCTCCTATACATTTTTCCTTCTTACCAATAATCCTATTACTCTACATCAATGTCATTTCAAATGGATGATGTAGCAAAAAAACTCTTTCGAAATCTCCACTATAAATGGCAAGAAAAAAAAATAATAACCCGATATTTTCTTGACATACCAGTTCTCAAACTCCATATTTAATGGTAGTTCCCACACTTAAATTACAATAACAATGTAAAAATAGTAAAATATGATACATACAACGTACTAAGAACCATTTTAACGATCGAAGGCAATATTGAAAAAATTTTGCCGCACGATGCTGAAAAAAGAAACGCAACTGAAGGCAAAACCAATATCTTTCCCACATCTAAGAGCAATATCACACCAGGTAGAGAACACACGCGATACAGAAGACAAGGTTCAGCTTTCGGATAAGAGAATAAATTAGCATTCGATTTTTAGATGGCGTCTTATGGTAGAAGATCAGCACTTTAATTATATGCATAAATAATTAGACAACTGGAGAAAACTTCCTGTTTTAGTAAATTTGAGCAGGATTTCAATAAAATTAATGCGGAATAATTCTCAGTAATGAAGAATTTAAGAATTTGTCCCACAATGGGTTTCTATGAAGTAATAAGACAATTATTCACAGGAATTCTGAAGGAGAACTTTAGAAATGTTTTTTCCCTCTTGTTTGAAAAATTTGCTCACAAGTGGTTCGAATGAGTATCACGTTTGTCTCAGTATCTATACGGTCGCAGAAATATACCTATATCGGGCATTTTAGCCGACATCTTGTGCTTAAATGCATCGACATGGTCTTCATAAATAATTCTGTGCCAGAGGCTGCAGCATTATTAAACTATTAGTCTTCATAAATTTTCAATATGTTAAATATATTAATTTGGTTTTAATAAGTTTTAATATATAGCTTAGCTAATAGTAATAGATTAAAAATATCATAATTATATACTTATTACAGTTAATATAGCGACCTTATTACCTGCTGTAAGATTATAAATATAATATCATACGTAAGAGAAGTAAATAGATTGCAACAATATGAGCAGAAGTTTTTTACATATATTTTACTGTGAGGTTTAGACACGACATTCAAAAGCGGTAGGCAGTGGCAGTAAAAAAAATGAATTATTATTTAAAATTATGCTTATTAAATTAAATAATTGTATATTTACAATTAAATTTAATCAAGGTTTGTAGATTTTTAGGTTTATAGGCATATATATCGACAGAAATGTCATAGAGAATTATAAAACAATTTTTCCCATCAATAAAATAAACCAAAAAATGTTATCAAACTCTCACGTTTTTTTATTTTTCACCATATATATAATTTCAGTTTTATAAATTTACATTTGTAAGAAGAAATACACAAAACAAGCAAACAACTAAGCAATTAATTAAATCTTCTTAATTAATCATAAATGAAAACGTTATTAATTGATAGTTATTTCCTGAATTTTAATAAAATATTTTAACAACGAGGTTAACCAATTATTTTTCAGACGAATATTTCCAAATCCGTCAAAAAAGCTATGTCGTGGAATCTTTAGGAGCCCAGTTAGAATCAAGTCCATAGGTTAAAAATCTCACGATAGAATTCTCCATTACCCGGTAAATCAATAGAAGATAACAACATAATTATATCTCCGTTTAATTATATTTACATTCATTTTGTGGCTTATCCTGAGGGCTATTTTGGGACAGTTCTCGTATTTTGAACCACAGTCAGATGATGACGATATTAATTACGCCGAGCCGCCTCCCTCCAACTTCCGCACCACACCAGGGAGACATTTTACGGCCTTGATTTAACTTGTAGGCCCCAATACGACGGATCTGAGTGGAATTGGGTTTCAGTACCTGAACCTCGGCCCCAGAAGGCTGACACACCGTACCATGTCAGGCACCCAGCCTCATCTTTCAGAAGAAGATGATATTAAATATTATAAATGCTTTGTTTAAACATCGCGTCTAAAACTGAAATTAACCAATAGTGGAACGGTAAGAATTTCCCTTCGATAAAATTTATGACAAGTAAGCAGTCAGAAAAAAAAGTGAAATAGTGACCTTATAACCACTAACTTAGTATGCATGGACTGCACAAGTCCAACAATTCTGAAAATAATTATAGTTGCGATATTTTCCTACAACTGCTACATTCTGAAATTTCTTAGTTCAGGCATAAGAAAAACAGGCATATATTTGAAATCATCAATTTACATTTGAAAAAATGTGGTTTTAATGCAGAATTTATTTATCATCGCGATGATAAAAGAAGAAGCTAAGACTCTCTTATTTTTTGTAAGGAATTTGATAAAATATCATTAATGCTGTTTAAGAAAATCAACAGAAGAGACAAAACAAGTCATGGAAAAAATAGCGTTACTTTTAAGAGCTTATTATAATGGAAAAAAAAATGAATTTAGTTATAGATAGATAAAGCAGGAAAAAAGCAATCTTCCTTTGACAACAACATACATAAAAAATGAAAACCTTTTAAACCTATTATCTATTATGTGATGCTTTTTAAAGATAAATACTAATGTTTTGAAATGGGAATAAAAGTATTATAGCCTATGATTAACACACTTTAAAAAAATTCATACATATCGATATTTTGCTCTTTTCAATTACCAAAAATGTACCAGATAATGTTTGTTCCTCACAGAAAATGGAAGTACTGAGGTGCTTCATGTTGAATGGATCAAAATAAAACATTCCTGTGAACACTGTGGGTGAATTTATTTAGAATATTCCAATTTACCTTGAAGCTGAGGTTATCCAGTTTCTAGAAATCGTGTGTGCTCTTCCAGGTGACACGTAAATGTCTGCAGGTAATTATAAGGATCCTACCCACACTCGGTAGGAAAAACCCTAATTTCATGCCTTCTAACACCTTAGTTGTCTTCCCCAGTTCCATGGTCCTGAGGGAAGTGGGAGGCTGAAGCCATATCCTTTAATAAAACCACAAAGGAAAAAATCATAAAGGAGTTAGATCGGAGGATCTCATAACCAGCCCAACAAAAGCAATTCAAATCCATTTGCCCAGATGTTTGTGAATTCTAAAACACCCTTTGCTTTCTATAGTTGGAAGGCGCCATTTTATTCTTAGCGCCTCTATGTTGATTTCCGTAAATTGAAGAATTTTTTCGCTTTTGCCAGATAAAACTTGGATTGTAGTTTCGAATATCAGAAGTTAGTTAAAGGCTAAATTAATCAATTGCATAAATTCCATATTATTCTTTTTTGGCCCATTCAATATACATTTCATACATTAAAGTGGTAAAAATACCAATACATCGTCATATGAACGATGTCGTCAAAAAATTTTACTGTGTCAGTATTATTAATAACTTTGGATGTGGTTTTCTAATGGAAAACCAGTCAAAATATTAGTATCTGAAGATAAAGGTTTTATTAAACATTTTAAAGTTCTAATGCTACAAACTTAATTGTGCATAATAATTTGAGCAGCCTAGTTTAGTGATCGTTGCATCATATTGTACTTTCATACGAGTTGATTCTTTTCGCGAAACTACAAATTCTTTTTTGCTAAAATTAACAATATATTTAAAATCCAAAATATATAAAATAGTACCTGGATTCGATTGCATAACACAGGTCCTATTGCTAACTCATACACAAAAAAAAATGGCTAAATTTCTGTGATGGTAGTATCCCAGCAGGAGATTAAATTATATTTTATTCTTAAAGTATAAGTAATAAAATAAAATTAAACGTCACAAGTAAACACTTATACATCAGACAGAAATTTCATTTGTTCGACGGACTTTAAATCTCTCATAATATAGTATTCAATTGCAACATATATTTAGCTATAACTGCATAAATGTATTAAATTATCTGTGTGATGCTTGGAATCTGCAGATTCTTTCAATCACTATTGTTTTCTTTTTTTTGTGCAATTAAATGTTTCGTTAGTTTAAAAAACGATAATTTTTTTAATCACATGTTTTATATGTGCTGGCTTTGTTATGTTTTGGTCTTACATGAGAATATGAAAGAACGTATTCTAAGAGTGCATAAGTTTTTTGGATTTCCCTAAAGTTTCCCAAGGTTTAGTTTCTTGCCATTGTCCAAGCAGCATTTGTTAAGTCTTAGATTTTCATAGCTTTGTATCTCACAGGTCATAGAGATCTACTTTGTTGTCGAAACCATTTCTAAACATTTTTAATGTCATCGTGTAGATGTTTGCCCTTCAAGATGTCTCTTCGTGTAAGGAATAGAAATTAGATAAGCTAAGGTAAGGTCCGAGCTGTATGGCGAGATTGTCTAATACTTGCGTGTGCCCAGGAAGTCAGCTAGCCCATCCTTTTATTTGAGTGTCTACAGTTAACATTTTGGAACAGCGTATTTTGAAATTTCAAGTACAAGGAATTTACACAACATCTTGGGTGAAAGCAGCGATATCGTCCAAAGCTTGAGTTACGAAAAAATATAAGTGATTCCTGAAGGTTAAAGTAAAGCAGTTCTCTAAGATTGAAGTAGAAGTAATTAAAATGGGTAGTTAAAAGAATAGGTAAAAAAAGGGGTTAAAAGTTAAATAATTACATACATAATACCATTTAATTTTACAAAACGATCTAAAACTTCAATATGGAAGTATTAATGTAGCGAAATGACGGATTAGATGTTTTTAGACGGATAACAAAACGGACGTTAAATAGTGACGGTTAATCAGTTTTACCTATGTACGCTTTTGGGTCTGCTCCACTGATACTGGTAGAAAAAACTCTTGATTTGGAAAATATCAGTATCTGGAATGACAAGACTGACAAGTTGAAATGGCGAAATCGCGTTTCGCTTACGTGTAAGAGCTCTAATGAAAAACAAGCGATGAACATTGTCTGTAATAAAACTTGGTTACATTTCAACGACATCTGCGAACGGATCTGGGTGTCTATTTTTAAGTTACTTTATTTTAAATTTATAGGTATTGTGAGCTTCAGTAATTGCGTTGTAACAATTTGAAAGGAAGTTATATGTTGAGTAACCAGTTGCAAGTATTTTTTTCAAAGATAGTATATAAATTATCACCTTTCCGTCCACGTCGTTATTTATAATTTCTTTTATCGAAGTAAAAGATAATTATATACGACCTGATTTTTATACTATTATTTAATTTTGAGTATAAACATATATATATAGAATGATTAATGAGTATTAACAATACATCAAATAAAACAATAACTTTCATTCGCAACTCAATAAATAATTAAATGACAGAGAACAATTGTAAAAAGGGTGTAATTTAGAACTTATGAGAGGGCTAAAAGATAGGAAGAACTGTAATCCTTTTATCTTATACTGATTTATGTAATATTCTTTTTTGCCAAGGCAGAATTTAGTCTTAGCTCCAAGCCTAACAAAACTATACATGGCATTTAATATATATAAACAATAAAGTAATTATCACTTACCAACTTGATATTCATTGATTATGTGATTTCTGAGGACCATATTTATAACAATCCAATGTGTATAAAAATTATTGAAAAATTTTATTTATTTTCATTAAAATTCTATTTCTGGTGGAAAAACATATGCATGTGTTTTATTACCTGACCAAATCGCATTGGCTGATAGTACAAATTAATTTGCCTTAACAAAGTGATACGGCCAATCAGCTGTAAATTTTAATTTTGGAATCCAGCGCATCTTGCTGAGACAGAGTTTAGGAACCTGTGGTACACTTGTACTTACCCAGGGGTACACGATAATAAATTTACTAATGGCGGAAACTTCAGAAAGCATAAATGAGAGATTAAGTTAGAGACTCTTTCTTTCTCCCAAGTGAATACTTACTATATAATAGCTATACCTTGAATAGTTGATTATTACAGAAATGGGATTTTAAGCTATTCTTGTTATTGAAATAATTTATTCAGTTTCATTTGCTTTGGTCCCAGAACTAAACATATCAGCCAAATAGAATAAAATGTAAAATAAAATAATTCTGCAAAATAATTAATTCAGTCATTCACTTTTGTGCTAACCTTAACAAACTTGATAAAACTGTGCGATGGACAGTTGCAGGGAGGAGTTCTATATGCTGATAGTAGAATTTTGAATACAAAAAAGAATAATAATCCGAGGGTACGCAGGAAAAAAAAAAAGATTAGAACTCCCGATATAAAGAAAAAAAAGATTGAGAACTCGATTATGAAGGAAAAAAAAGGTTAGAACTCCCATTATAAGGAAAAAAAGGTTAGGAACTCCCATTTGAGGAAAAAAAAGTCATATCATCACAGCATTGAGTAAGCAATATACAGCGAATGGCATGCCGAATGAAGTTGTCACATGTGACGTCATAAAATAGTTGAGTTCTTTTGTCAGCCGTTTTTTGCGTTACTATAGAACAAATGAATTTCAAAGATTTATTCCCAAGAAGCGAATTAACATCTTTTTTAGTTATACAGTAGAGATTTGATTATAAGACTAAAAAAAGAAACAAAAAGCAAATTCTTTAATTATCAGTTACAAGTAGCATTATCAATGGTGTAAATAATTAGATTTATAAATAATAGTGTTTCCAATTATAATAGTAACTATATTTTTATTATATTTACAATAATAAAAAATTGGGCGACCTACGTTGCCCATAAAGTCCGTCTCATCACCCCAATTTCTAGAACTGCGCAGAAACTATATTTCATAAAGTGGGGTCTGGTATGATAAAGTTATTACTGCATAATAAAGAGCCCTTACAGCGCCACATGGCAGGTCGAGTTAGTGTTCTTATCTCAAGCGATACGGTATACAGGGGAAAAAATCAATTACAAGTTGTTCAGCATCATCATTTTTGATAGAAAGTACCTTCCATACAATAATGTTAAAATAGAAGGCGTTAAAATTACTTGTTGTTTGGTTTCCAGCAAAGAACAACGACATAACGCGGAAGAAAAGACAAAAAGGAAGGACGCAATATCCGATTTTCCTGGAAGGGGATTTGCCCGTTGAGCCTCTGAATATGGTTCCAGCAGCGGCATACCCCCCTCCACTTTCCAAGGCCCATCAAGTGTCAACAGTACACTCAGGACATTCAACCAACAAGTCATCAATTTGGTGGTTGCATGCAGAATATGTATCATTCTTAGCCTGAACCCATTGGACATTTTCTGGCCAGAGACCACATCAGGCAGCAGTGCTGCTGCAACCCCTCCGCAACATTGCAGGAACTGAGAGCAATCATACGGATGCTTGTGCAGCGTGCCTGCCGCCTGTCTGCTGGCGTGTCACCTGTGTTGTACAATGTGCAGCAGAGTCCAGTCCATTAATCAGATCGTGTAGTATTGCTAGAAGGATACCATTTTGGTATGACGGATATAGATGAGGAGCTTCATTTCCACGTGATTACAGTTTTGTTCAACGTGATCAAACAACTGTGCTTGTACATGACCTTTTCATTTTATGCTCAATTTTTTGACACATAAGATGTTTTTTTGTAATAATTCGATGATGCTTCAGAACAACTTTCAATTGACTTTTTTTCCATATTTTAAGTATACGTTTTCTGAGATAAAGAACGCTAACTCTCAATTTTGCCGCCAAGGTGCTGTAAGCAGTTTCTTACCAAGTACATAACAACTTACTATACTGTTACTTTGCTTATTATATCTTGCATAGTTTATTAGAAATTAGGGAGGCAACGGACTAGCAGACACTGTATAGATCACCCAAGATGAGAAATAAAACAATATAACAGTTTTTTAATGCAAGTCTGTGTTTTACCAAAAAAAATTATTATCTCTTACAAGTGGAAAAAGAAGTCAGTTTTTAAATTAAATTTTTTAATTTTTTTTAGAAAACAAATAGAGTTATGTAAATGAATTTCTATGAGCGTATTAGTATTCGTGGAAACAAAGGAATGCCCTTTCGAACAGGTTTAGTAATTGATAAAATGTTTTTAAAGACTTTCAGTTCAAATCCATTATAATTGCAAAGGATTAGTTCAAAATTTATGACCTGTAGGATAGAATAAAATCCATAAAACCGAGACAAAACAGTTCATGAAAAAATGAAAAATATAGTTCGACTGGGGATCAATCTTTCAGAAGTGAGTTACTAGTAATGTATGTATCATTCTCTAGAAGTATAAATTCAGTTTTAATGGGAATAAAATGAAGAAGTAAGTACACCTGTTACATTTTGCTCTTACAAGCAATATTTTCGTGAATTCTACCGAGCTGCGTGAACTGCAAAATTATGCAAGGCGATCAGTATGGAATATTCGAGTAATGATCAGTATGTTTTAGAGATGTAAAGGATGCGTGCGACAACACATAGATGTCTCTTACCGTTTAAATCAACCATCCATAATAAAAATAGATACTTCATAGATTGATAAGTTTTCTTTAACAGAGCTAATATGCTAGAAGAATTCTCCATTTTTTATGACTTCATCTTTGTTTTTTCATTTTTATTAGTTTTCGATTTCCAGTATATGAACTTAAATGCAAAATAAACCAACATCTGAAATTATTTTTTCTCTCTGACAAAGAAAAAAATTATCTGACAAAAACACTTTATCATACAATAAGCCAGAGGGAACTATTTTTTTTTGTACCTAAAACTATGGCATAATTTTATAAATTGCAGAAGAAACATCTCAAAAATATATGACTCAGGTGAAATTTAATTTGCAAATTCTTGTTTATAAATCTAAAGGAAGAAAATAATTTAAAACGTCAGGTGAAGCAGAATACAAGATGAGGTTAAGTTGTTGTAATATCAATAGAACCTTTTTGCGTTGTGTATATTTTGAACATCAAAGCAAGATGTTAGTAGGCTGGTGGCGGGAGGGGGGGGGATTAATGACCTTTCTAGTGGTGAAATTATAATACACATGTATTATATTAAAACATCTGTATCACCTGTACGTTGCTTTCTTGTTTGAATCTATGTAAACTGAATATTGTGATACTGAATATAGCATTTAGAAAAACCAAAGATCCAATATATAAACAATACTCAAACACATGGAAGCATTCAAAACATTCCCAGGAACACGTTTCCAAAATTATCAAAATTTAAATTTGTATATCATCTACAAGACATAAAAGCCAAATATCTATCAGTGACAATATAATCTAAGAAATGGAAGAAAACTTCATTTGAGTTAATTCATGATCACATGATACCAAACAAATCGGCTCACCAATTTTAGTTTTAAGTCAAAATGTTCATCGCAGCAATACAGGTCAAATAGGGGTATGTGACACATTATAGATGTATACTACGGAAAGGAATGGGTTAGCAGATGTATCACATGTTTCAGCAGATAAATAGGCTTTATTTCATTTATTAAGGAATCCACTTTCGGAAGTAAACTTGCATAATGCGCAAACTAGCTATTGACTATAATCCATTTGACTGCTTTTATTCTTAATAATGCTTAATTTCTGATAAATTTAAACCATAAACGTATGAAATCATAAAATGTCTTGTATATAAATTTTAATTGAAATATAAAGTGGTAATTAATGTGAAAATAATGACCATCCATAGTATAAATATTTCACAAGATTTTTCTTTTTTTGCCTCGTTAAGATTAGAAAATTAATTTGTGACATAATTTATAACCTCAACAATCATCAAAAAATTAGAAGAAATTCAGAACATATTTTTTGTTCCAGTGTCCTCTGAGGACTTCATAGAAGTTTCATCGCTGTATACTCAGAATATAGAATCAGTTTAAGCGGCAAAGTAAGTCAAGCGAAGAATTGAATTACAATCTAGCAGTTCTGAAGCAAATAAGTTTGATTATTTAGTAAGTGATGACAAAAGTATAGCAATATGAAGAGAACCTTGAAATGAAGGCGTGAATGAACTACACATTAAATTAGATGTTCAAATCCAAAACGGAAAAGCTCAAATGATATAAAAAAAAGTACTAAATTTGTATGGAAGTTGATGTAAGTTGCATTAAAATCCACTACTGACTCTAATATTTTAGGAAACCAACGGCTGGAATCCAGTCCTTAAACATCATACATCAGATGAAAAATGAGATATGAACTCCATACGGTTGTCATTGGATTAGATAAAAAACATGTTGTTTTAATAGTCTAAGATAGATTTCGAATGATATGAACCCTGAATGCTGGAGAGCTTTAACACTTTGCGATTACCAGGCATTAAATTTTTTGAAATACGATGAAAAACATCATGAATGGTTTAGTTTATTACTAGACACAGAATCTACAAGAATTTTTTTTTTTTAAAAGGCACCCTTCTGACATTCCAGGGAGATTAATCCCCGTTTGGGAGATCCACCCCCCTCATGAAACCCTTTGAATACAGCCACCTTATGATACACTCCAAAAATAGTAATTGAATCTTACAGAAAAAAAAATCAACAAAATTAAAACTGGATATTGGAGGAAAATGTCGAGTTAATCTGCTAAATTACTAGCCACCCAGAACTGAGAAAAAATTCTTATCCTTCTAGGTTAAAATTTTCCCAAACTTTAATAATAATAATTCCTATTCCGAAGCAATTTCATGAGGCTGCTTATATAGCCATTCTAAAAGGGAGTATATTAGCCCTATCTAAACCTATTATTTTCATTTATAGTTGAATTTAACAGTTTGAAGCAAGTAGAAATTAATTGTGTACCATCAGTCTTACCTGCCGCAAGGTTAAAGATTCAGATTTGAAATAATCTATCAGGGATTTACTCTTAATTCCCTTAACCCATTATAGATGAAATATAAATTCATTTTTTAAAACCAGGAATAAACACAACTAAAACTATAACAAGGAAGTTTCCGTTCGAGTCAAAATAACTTTTTCACCATGAGCTATATAAATTTTTTTGGTATTTAATTCATAATTTCAGATACAATAACATTGGAGTCACATTGTTAAAAAAATGCCTAATTTGCTTAATACACAGATAAAATAGTAATGAAGAAAAATTCATTACTGCTTTACTAGAATAAAATTTACATTAAAGGTTTTTTCATTACTGACAAAATAAGAATTGAATCCCATAACCTCACAGAATGGAAACGAAAACAGAATATTTTCTTGCTTTGTCTTTCATTTTAACATATTTATAAATCCTTCTAAGATAAGAATTTTGCTCTCAACTGTTTTTTTAATTTATCGTCTGCATTGAATAAAACATATCCAAAGAGTTTCAACTCGAAAGACGTATCCTTCATATCAATCTTATTTACCATCATTTTGAAATGATATGAGTGTGATGACTTGCATCTAGGGAATACAAGATGTTTCAAAGCATATAAAGTAAACAGGAAAAAAAGTGAGGAAAAAGATAGAAATATAATTTGGTTTATTTGAAATGACTATCTATTGTTTACCAAAATATGACAATCAATGTATAATTGGTAAGTGGAAAGATTGATTTGATGGTCAATATTGGTTTTAAAATTACAGTTAGTTTTCATATGTTGAAAAGTGAAGAATCTTAAATACTAAATAATGCAAGGTAAACAGAAAAGGTGATAAAGAACATGGAAAGTAACATTAGTTTAAATCCATCCCTCCCATGTGCAAATATAGCCCTTCATTTAAGTATGCAAGTCAGAGAAACACAAAATTAATTTGATTTTACAATCATAATCTTTAAAATTATAAAGGTTTTGATGAGAGTTGGTTGTGGCGACTTATAATGGCAAAATATAAACAATGTGAAGAAGATGACAAAAATAAAATAATACGAGAGAAATTGAAAATCAGATGAGCGTTAAAATTCAAAGCTTGAATTGGTTTTATCACGACTGCGTTGCCACAAAATGTAGCAATTAGTTTTAAACATGTAAACATTAAGTACTACATTAGTCTACTTACACTCTCGTAGTTTTAAAGGTAATGATTAATTTCCGCGTTTCGAGCAGAGTATGGATTAATAAACCATAGTCAAAAGTAGAAAACAGGAAAGAACGTGGCCTGTAGCGCAGCAATTCGAGGCAAAATTATTTTATCGATTGAGTTGTACCAAAATATATCTATTAGTTTTAAATGTACAAATCAAAAAACACTTCATCAATCACTACTACAATTATAGTTTTCCCACATCATAATTAGTTTAATGAATTTCGCTAATTATGAAATAATATAAACAAATCAAAAAGTCCTTAAAACGGAGAAAAGAACAAAGTGCAAAAAAAGGATGAGTGTTTTTTAATTCGGAAACTTATATTAGTTTTTTGATTGATCTGTACAAAAATATAGCAATTAGTTTTAAGCAGGTACATCAAAGAGCACTTCATTAATCTCATTTACAATTATAGTTTTCAACTTATAATTAGATATCAAAACTATAAAATAATCGTAAGACAAATCTAAAGTAAACAAAGAAAAAAAGGCAGGTAATAATAATCAAACAAAAGTACTCCAGTTTCTTCTGGCTTCGGGTTGGAGTTGTTTTCTACGCGACGCTAAGTTCTACTGCACAAGGCATCCACATTCATTAGGACACCATTGGAAGCGGTTTCTACTCTCGTATCCTGACAACCGCTCTGACGTCTTCACCATCTGCAATGGGGACCGGAAACCACAATTTCGCCAAGCGGAGGCTAGCGATGCCAAGAGGGGCGATGACAAGAAGAATGATGGCCTCCCATCTGCATGATAGGGTTGACGGTGAATGTCGCTCAAGCGTATCAGAAGAATGAAAATTCTCTTTTTTTGGAAAGACTGATATTTTTTTAGATTTCGGATTCTTGTTTTAAAACAGTGCAGACTGTTTTACTTTGGGAGATGTTTTTTTTTCTATTTATTTGTGATTTCTACTGATAAAAAAGCTGCAACAGGGTTTATATCTTTAACTTTTTGTAGCGTCCAAGCACAGCTACACAGAAGATTCTAAAATACTGCATTTTAAGATATTTAGATAGAACAGAGATATTAGGTAGCTGAGGGAATAAAAGCTGAATAATTTATAATACAATTAAAATAAGGACTTAATAAAAATTTGTCGTATATTTTATCAAAGAAAGACATTTACGTCATATAGACAGACGTAAATCAGGTTGAAGAACATAAATAACTAAGAATTAATGAATATTAAAATGTTTTAAAAAAATTTTCAATCTATTTATAATTTCGTATTGAAATTCAAATTTTGTATTATCTACACCAGATTCTAGAACTAACAATTCTTTGATAACAATAATGAGTATTTTCCAGATTTTGTGGTTCAAACTATAAATTTAAAAGCATAAGTTCTATTTTTTCTCCGAGCAATCAATGAAAGGACGATTAATCGTTATTTTGTATTAAATTTTTATTCAATAGTAACATTTTAGATTTCAATTTGCGAAAAAATTTTACTGGAGAATCAAGTAATAATCTAATATGAAATTATAAATTAAAGATTAAAGTGCTAAAATAATAAAAAATTAAATTAAAATTCAAAAATAACACACTTTTTGTGTGTATTAAAGGTGAAAAATAATATATAAATTATATTTTTTTATAACATATGGAATCAAAATGAGAATCAATAAACTGAGATATCTGAAAACAACGCATTCAAAGAATAAGTCATTATTATGGTATTCCAATCCTAGTAAAAAGTAAAAATAAGTTAGAGTTCCAGTTTATAGAAGATATTTTATAGACTTCACCTTTCACGTTTTCACTTTGACCTTCAGACTTTTGATGAAATAAGAAAAAATTCTATTTTTCGTACTAATAAAACGCATGTTTTTGGATTTTTTTTTTTGAATTAGTTTACTATCGAATTGATACTCAAACTGAAAAGTATGATCCTTTTTAAAATAAAATCGATTCAGAAAAGAAAAAAAAATCAATTTTCAGCGGAAAACTGCTTTTAAAAGTAGCAAAGAAAAATAAATATTGTAGTTGCAAAATGTTTTTTTTTATTATGCCAAGCTAAAAGTTTAGATGAATGAATATTTCAATTATTAACTTTTCCTTAAAACTTTCACGTAATAACTTTGAGGACTAATAAACAGGTTTCAAAAATCAAACGGAACAAATCGGGGTTTTGAAATGACGGTGTAGTAAACTTATTTAAAACTTAATTTATTAAAAAAAGGTGATTTAAATTTCAGTTTCTAATCCCTATGTAACCAGATGCACTACGATATTCATACGATATCTCTTTACGATGTTGTGCATTCAAATATCCGTAGTCAACATCATGAATATATCGTAAAATATCTTGTTCTAATAGGGTGAATCTCTAAATGATTCATATATTTTAATATTGCAGTTAAAGGCATTTGTATGAATAATGGATAACAAGCATATTTTCTTTCAAGATTAACGACTTCATAACTACCAAGTGGATTAAAAAATATGTGCAATGTTGCATTTGAGCAGTATCCAATATTTGAATACAAAGAAAATTCCACCAGATTTATTTTTGTTTTAAGCTTCCCTCTCATTATGTTTAATTACTGCTGCGAAAAAAAAATCAGAGCCCTATTCCTTCCTGTCTGTATGTAAAATGACCTCCTAAATAAAATTTACTGTTTGCTTCTATCACACCATTTCTCAGACCCCACACAACTTTGTAACACTGTTTTCGTAATTTTATGGTCGTAATTTGTTTGGAGGGAGTTATTTTAACCGTTAGAATTCTTCTGAGGCTACAGAGGTGAAAAGTTCTAAAATATACATTGTAGCAGGAGGGGGAGGTTGTCCCCTAAATTAAAATAACATAAAAAATGACAGGTTTTCCTGTTTTGTTTTCGCAATTT
>BGPR01000352.1:552236-584164 GCA_013235015.1 Araneus ventricosus
CACAGAATGCCCACTGACCAGCTCTTTTAACCTCAAGAGTCCAGCACCAATGTATGAAGATCTCTGGTGGCAACGAGTGATGACATCAACACTATCATCCTATCGATAGGAGGCAACTCGACCCCACACCATAACTGTACACCACCGGGGAGGCGAGATTCTGCATATTTATACGGCAGGTTCTCATCTTCATATTTAAGGAAGTGGAAATTTAGAAAAGGGCATCACGATGCATCCAGAACGTTGGAAAAATTGTCTCGAATCCGCCGGAAGGGAGTACTTTGAAGACTGACACGTGCAAGTAAATGTTTGGCAATAATGGTTTTTGAAAAATAAGCAGTCTCGGTCATATTTGAACTATTTAACAGAATCAGGAATATTCTTTTATTTATTGATCAATCGCTGTCTTTCAGTATTGTTATATAGGCAGGACCAAGGCTGGAAGCGATTTTCCTGTCTGTTTAAAAATTTAAAACATGGTTCTCTAATCTGCATCCATTTCCTCTCTAATCTGTATTCTCTGCCTGCATTCAATTCAGGTTTTGATACTCATAGATTAGGAAATTTCCAGACCAGTTAAAACCAGTTTATTGCCATCTAAATATTCCGCTAACATGGGTGAAACACTCTGAAATGTCTTAGGTTGTGTGGGTCGTATGGATGGTTGCTATCATAAAGGAATTAACGAAAAAGAATTAGTTTACTTATGTACTCAGAGAAGCAGGTTTATTAGTGATTTAATAAAGAGCACGAATTTGTGAACGTCACAAAACGAAAATCAAATAAAAGCTAGTATAAGCTATATTTATAATTATTTATTAGGGAAAAATTCAAGGTAAAATTCTTGAACCAAAACCGATTAAAAATCTTGGTTTTTAAACTTTTTTATTAAACTTGACTAGTTCTATGTCTGTAATAATGGAGTTTTGTAGTCAATTTTATATTCGTTTTCTGATGCGCTAGAGATTTGAAATCTTGCATACTTCTTTACTTTTGATGGCAATGCGCTAGTTTAATATTTTCAGAACTTAATTATCACCTGATAGTGAATTTGATAAACAATTGATCTTAAAATTAAAAAGTAGAAGATAATTAAAATAAAAAAAATCTTTTATGTTTAGTACATTAATAAAAGTGTGTTTTAAAAACTTGTATAGTTAAATTTATTGTAGTTGTTAGCTTGTTTATTGCTACTTTACTCATGCTTTGTGTCTGATCATTTTTTCTCATTCATTAAGATTTTTTTCTTTTGGCGTTAATTTAGTTTAGCATCCTTCTTTTGAAGCAACACTTGCGTTATTTTGGGATGGATCTCGTAATTTCCAATCATAATCTAATGACAAAGACAACATTTGAGCTCGAACCCCCTCTCCAAACTTCTACGCCATAGCAGTGAAAGTCAAACCAATGGTCAAATTTGTTTCATCCAAGATCAAACTTTTTTTTCACCTAAGATCTACTTTTTAATTTAAGTAGCACAAGGCCCACAGAGACGAAAGATTTTTGGTGGAACTGGGTTTTGAACCTGGGTCTCTCCAGTTCAGAAGTCGAGACCTTACTGCCAATTCACAGCTGTCTTGAGGTTACCCGAAAGTTATCTGGAAAGAATTTAGTAATTTTAAACAGGATTTAGATGGGTATCCAAACCAGCAAATAATACAACCGAAGATCTGCACATATCGACAAGAGGGACGTTTTAACATCTTTAAATCTTGAGTCTGCAATCTTGAAATTATTAAAGTATATTCTCTGATAACTATACAAATGAGAAATTTAAAGTCTTCTTGACTCGGTACGCATTCCGTCTCTACAGTTCTGTTATTAGAACGAACTGTTAAAATTTCATCTTTTGTTCATAAAATTTGATAATTTGCTATTTTGTTTTGATTTTATAGCACCATATTTCATTCTCCATAAATGCGTATAAGTTTTAGTAATTTCATGAAGTGTAATGAATGGAGCAGTAGCAACCAGGAGACAGCGCAGAAACTGGTTGATACCCTGAATCGAAGACTGAAAGAAGTGATTGAGACCAAAGAAGGCCCATATAAAAATTAAACACCGATATTTTATTTTTAAAAAATTTTATGTTATTTTTTGGTTGTAAGTTTTTGATCGTTCGAAGAATTTTGAACAACAATAATTTAGAGTTATATGAACATGTTTATATTCTGACTTATTTTGCTATAAAGTTTGAGCTATTTGAAGTTTTTTCTAGTGAATACGATTGAATTAATAATAAAATTAATATATTTGAGATATAAATAAATAAATTTATTTTCCGTAATAAAAAGTATAAAATTTTCTGTAGAGCTCTAATAATTTTGAACACCACTGTATATCGCACTGTATATGCACTGCGGAAACAGGACACATAAGAGATAAAACACTTGAAAAGTTGATTATTACGAAGTGTAAGTTTTAACTATCCTTATGAGTTAAAATGAAATAATTACAATACTGGTTTCATTTGTTTTGAAGTTGAACTTGCACTATTGTAAAAATGGAATAAACTATAAAATCAAAAATAAGTGCTGCAAATGTTATTAATCGGGACATTTCACTCGTAAGCTAACCTAAGCCCTTAACATTATTGATAAAAACTTCTTTGCATAAACGTATGGTTAGGGGAAGGGGTGTCTATGACGGTAAGGGGTACGCGAAAACAAAAAGAATAATCAAGGGGTATGCGAGGAAAAAAAGTTTGGCAACCCCTGCTATACTACGAAGCTACTCAGAAAAATGTAATTAGAAATATTTTTTAAGCATGCGCGTTGCTACTCGCACCTAAGGAAATCATTTTATATACATTTTAGTAACTGCATTTTTTTTAACAGTCGCTTTACTATTCAGTTCAGTGAAAATATTTAATATGTGATTATTTGTAAGCATATTTATCGTGGTCATAATTAATAAATTATATTCTTTCTATTAAATTATAGACAACATAGATGAAAAAGGATAGATGTCAGACATACTACTTTGAGTTTTAGCATGGAGTTAAATATTTTTTCCGGGGTAATGGTTTCCAAACTTGTCACCAGTAAACATTAAGCTTACGACATTTTTAAAAAATAGTGCCCTTCAGTTTGGAGAAAAGCTTTTTTTTTATACTTTTAGAGAAATTTTATGTATGCAATCGATGATTGCATAATACACAACCATTTTTGACCATATCTTACCTTTATGACGAAGAAATTGGAAGGGATGTGCCTCCTATTTATTTTAAGAGCAGTTTGTTCTAATTTTTATGCTAATAATTTCACTCTGAAAATTTTGAAAGTAGATATCATAACATACTTTCAGCAGCAATCCATGTTTGCAATCGACCATATGCAAATTTCGCAGAAGGTTTCAAAATATATAATTAATCTATTAATGGAAATCATTGTTTCCAACAGTGATACAGAAGATACACGCAGATGTATTCGAACAATAACAAACAAACCTAGAAAATTTAACTTTTTACTTGGGGTTTACATAAATTTATGTAACTTATATGATGTTTGTCCTGCTGATTTCAAAAATAATGTCTATTTTTCTGTAATACTTAAGGACTTTTTAAAATTGTGAAACTAAAAATTTCGAATGTGAGACATTTTTAATAACATTCGCATAAACAATTTACAAAGTATTCATTATTTTAATGAAATTTTTTTACAAAAAATACTTGGGAGAAAAAATCAAATATATAATAATAAAGTCAGATATATATCTAAAAAGAAATTAGAAAATAAAAATTAGACAAATTTATTTTACTTTTCATTCAAAGGAAACGCTGGTGTGCTTTAGAATTGGAATCTGCCACCATTTTCACATTCCATTTCCCTTAATATGGTTAAATATCTCATCCTTTTCCTCGCTCATAGAGATTTTCAGGAAAATACTCAAAATGGGAATACAAAAAGCAGTGGCGTGCGGTGGTTCTTAGAGCTACTGAAACACTCGGTCTTTTAGTACAGATAATACCCACAATTTTATTCTTAAAAACTTTATATAATAGGGGGAAATTGGAGAATTTTGGCCATCTGCACAATTTTTCAATGAACAGAAATAGACAAGTAATTTCAATTAAAAATTACTTTTTTTAGTTTATTTATTTTCCAAACTATGTAATTATTTTTTTATGAAATACAATTTAAAGTAGGAAAAAAACAACAGCTTATATATTGTGTCAATGGTCCAGTTAAGAAAACTGGCTGCCCAAATTGGACCGCCGGTTTCCCAGATTGGACGACCAATTTCTCTAAGCACAATTAAAGCAAAAAATATTTTTTGAATCACAAATTCTCCCCAGGAAGGAATGTATGAACTCAAGTATGGCATTTTATGCACTCTATCAGTTTTTTTCTTCCTTACATCTGATGCGAAACTATATAAGCTTAATTTTTGTTCCTTTTCATAACATTTGATGTCAATTAATGTTCTTTTATAGTTTCTTTTTTATTTTCTTTGACTTATTCACTTCCAATTTTTGAGGAATATTAGTGGTTATAACAGCTTTTTGGGTTATTCCTCTAGTTCGAGATAACAGGGCTCCATTGATTTAAACAGTCCAATTTAGGCAACCGTTTGTCATTCAATCTAGGAAACTTTTGATCAGCAACAAAAAATTCCCCTAACCTAATTTTTAACTATTTTAATAAAATCATTACAGTAAATTGTAGCCAAACAAGTTTCCTTTCTGGGGATATAATAAAAAAAATTTTTATTACTTACTTTATAACAGCGTAAGGATCTATTAGTCATTTCTTAAAATTTGTAAATATTATCTATAAATCTAAACAATTTTTCTCTAACTGTAACCACACAACGCTTTCTCTTAAAAAGGATTTTATAAACCAAATTTACATCGTTTCAATATATTTTGCCACTTTTACGGTCCAAATATTAAATAGAATTGAAGTTATGATACTGGTGCAATCTTGCCGCCAGCCCGAATCCATCAACTCTGCCTAATATTGATAAACTGTCCCCACATGGAAAAAAAACTGAAGACAAGAATAATAATATGAAGATGCGTTAAAATAAAACGCCGCAAAAACACAATTGAATTTCCAAGCGACGCGTAACAGGTTGTAACAGGATGCAATGCCTCTCCTAAATGAAGTAATCATCAGGGATGGATTGTACCTGTAGGGGGTCTTGGGTAATACAAGTTTCGGGGGGGGGCACTTTCCCTGCACAATATCTAAAACCAGATTTTTTTTATTGATTTTAATTTGATTCTCATGTAAGCGGTTTCTAAGTAACAAGCATTGAGACAAGATGAAATGAAAAAAACATTTATTACGGATCACCTTAATGTGAATTGGTTTTAGTATCTAGTGTATAGAAAAAATTAAATTCAAAAGTAATTTTAAATAAAATAGCAAAAAAAGTTAAAACCAAAATCCAAATACTTTAATATAAAGTTTGGGAGGGCAGTGGAAATTGGACCTCATTCATCTGCTAGCAGGACAAAATTCATAACAATAATTTTCTGACATTTAAACGATGCTTGATTTTAATTTAAATAAGTTCGAGTACACTGCCCCTGTAAAGCAAAAAAGCACAAAAGTAAATTACCCTGAAAACACCCGAAAAAATTATTAAAACCTCTAAGCCTTCAACGTTGCGAGACCCCTAGAAGTTGCCTACTTTGTCTAATTGATAATCTAGCTCTGGTAATTATTCGTAAAAAGTTCCTATCTTTCTTTTTCTCTGCGGGTGAATTCGGTGAGCCACACCCACTCCGAAAAGTCCTGCAATCAGAGTGAAAATGTCACAATGAGCATGAACTCAACGGAGGTGGCGGGATGAAGCATACATCACTTGCTCACTTTAAACACGCCTTTTTTTACATCGCATCGAAATTCCGTTAGGAAGCTAACAATAATCGGCCTGTCCTATTAAATTATGTGATGAGTGAAAGAGAGGAAGAATATGACGTAATGACAATGAACTCAACAAGCCAATAGGAAAGCGACCTTCAACCGAACCCAAGCATGCATCACTTAAGTACTGTAAGCACGCGTTTTTACATAGCACTAAATATCAGCTGAGAAGCTAAATTACAGTGAAAGGAGAGTCGTTTCAATACGAAATCCATTCGGTCTCCGTCTGTAGCGACAAAGCAAACGCGATCGCTTTTCTGAAAGTTTTCGAGAGAAAAATTGTAACACACTGCTATACAATGTATGAGAAAACAATTTGCTTACTGAAGCACTACTTCACTTGTTTCGGTTGAATGCACGCCACTGACAAAAAGGGTATTTTTAAGTTAATGTTGCATCCCATGTCTTCGAAATTTTGTACCATTTTTGCTGCTATTTTTATAAAGTTAGAATTCTTGTAATTTCCTAAAAATTTCTGAGTGACGTCTTTGAACCTAACCAATGCTTTTTTATTGATCAATTTCATTTTCCCTCAACATTTCGGTCCTTCATTAACTGTCTTATATTTGAATCGACGAACACACCTTCTTTGATTTTGCCTTGCAATGAATGTGGAAAAATATCAATTAAATATCGAAAGCAATGACCATTTTTATCCGAAGGTCTAACAAAGCTTTATCGGAAGCTTTGAACCCTAATTTTATGTTCAAGGGTGGTAAGAGGACTTGTTTTGGACCCACAAAGTTCTGCCGAATCACATTCTTTGATCCTAGGTTTAAATGTTTCCTTAGAGACCACTTTTTTCTTATCAGCAGTGTTTTTGTATCTACTATCACACTCTCATAGGAAACAAGGTATTTTTGTGTAGCCACCTTTCTGGCCTAATAACATGGTTAAAGTTTTAAAATTCCCGCAAATTTTCCATTTAAATTCTTATTATCTGATTTTAATGAGGAGAAAATCAAGGTTTTGGAATGATTCTTTTGAAATTACTGAATGAGATACAGGAACTGAAACAAGATCGTTATCATTATGCAGTAAGACACCTTTCAAACTTCTACTAGAATCAATAGTCTCCACTGAGATGGATCATGATCAGTGTAGGAAGAGTTCAGAAATATTTATACAGTTTACAAGTTATTCTTCCTGAGGAAAGAACCTGGTAAATCTTTTTTCTCGATTTCTTTACCAAGAAAATTTAACTGCAGCAAGAAAATTTTATTTTTAAGTCGCGTTCCTAAAACTTGAGCACTTTGTTTTGAAAGATTTAAATCACCTTGTATAAATGTTTGTGCTTCAATATTCATTTCTGTGCCTTGAGTACAACCACAATTTTATTTTATAATTTTGCTTCTTTTTGTGTAGTATTGTATTTTATATTTATAGTTATCATTTCACTCAGAAATCAATTTTAAATTCTAATAGCTATGTATTTTATTCAATAATATTTCAAATTAACTTTATTAAATAGCTCTTCGCCGCTTGTGATCAGCGTATCTGATTTACCGAAAAAGATCTGACATGCTGCAAATCCCAGAATCGCTTTGGCCTTTGTTATTGAATTGTTATTGTGATTAATATTAGTGAAAATTTTTTCGCCCTATTGATGGAATAGATCCAAAATTTGATACAGGTTTACAATTTTAGGTAAGGACTATAATAGAATTTCTCTTATTCGGCGATAACTGGACTTTGCCGATGCCGGATAAGAAAAAAATTCTGAATTATTTAATATATGTTTCTAGAACTTACCTGTTCATATTTTGTGATGTCATTTATACAAAACATGATACGAAATCGGTTTATCATGTTTTTTGATTTATCGACCACAATCAAATAAATAATATCGGAATTGCACGGATTATTTATAATTAAAACACATACATATTATAATCACCAATTTTGTCGAACAGGTAAAAGCAAGATTAAGGAATTCCACAGCTAATTAAAGTAACTTTTTCTTTATTCCAGGATTTATCATTTCATTTAAAAGGCGATCAGGTTGAGATCTCATGACTCTGGAAGTTAAAGTAAAAGTGCGGTTCTCTAGGATTGAAGAAATTAAAAATGAAATAGCGTTACAAAGAATTAACTTAAAAAAGATTAAAAAGTTAAATCATTATACGTAGTTTTATCTTTCAGAAAAACGCAATTAAATAATATTTTAAAATTTCCACGCATATTATCTCATGAAATTTTCACATTTCTTAGAGTGGTGACATTTTGAATGTGAACCTGTTTACAAGATTACCAAAATCCTTACTTAGTCTGTTTCCTTCCATGTGACTTCTTTCGTCTGCGTATCATCCCCATCCTCTCCCTCCTCCTCCTCATCTTTCTTATTTCCCAGTACATTACTGTGCCGCCATTAAAAGAGAATGTGACGAGAACAAAGTCGTCTACCTACGTCTCCTCACTAACTCGTTACATATTTATTTTTATCTTTAGGCCTACATTTCGGAATCAAATTTATACCTTCAAAGGAAACTTTATTTTGATATTGGTGTTAATTTGTATCGGAAATTAGAGAGTTCACCTATGTGCTGAATTTTGTCCATTTAGCTAGTTGCGTTTTTGAGTAATCTGGTTCGCATACACACCGACTAACAGATAAAACCAGCGGGAGTGGTTTCCACAAATCTTTCTCGTATCCGCCGTAACGTGAGTGGGGAAAAATACACAGAGCGGCATTAACATGGACGATTCCCTAATATAGGTGTAGAAAATATAAGACGAACGGCATCACCTCGCGCACGAAGGCGAAAGGTTTAAATAAAATGAAGAAGCACATGCCTTTACGCATTATGTCTTAGAATGGTGAAGGAACCGAATATGCAATTTGAATGCCTTTTTTGCAACCGATTGAAACAAAAATTGGGTACGGATCTAAAATTAATGTTATCAGACGTCATACCAATTTTTATTTATCTATGACGTAGGGTTTAGGAGTTATAGTGTTCACAAGTATGCGATTACACAGCGACAGTCAATCCTTTGACGATTTGGTCCAAAATTTGATATGGACCTACATTCCTGATGATAAAACTGTGTACCAATTTTTATCGATATAGCTATTTAAGTTTTTGAGTTATCGTGATCACATGAACAATGGCAGACAAACTTCCCGTGGACGGATTTTGTCCAAAATTGGGTAGAAACCTACAATTATGTGTAAAGATCACATACCAAATTTCATCCCTCTAGCTGTTTCTGAATTATCGTGTTCACAGACAGACACACAGACAGACTGACATAATTTCAAAAATGTGGGTTTTTTTATTCAGGGAGGTCTAAAACGTGGAGATTCGTCAAAATCTCGAGTTTGAATTATTTGACTGTTACAATACTTTCTTTTTACATACTTCGTTTACGAGAAAGTAAAAAAGACAGGCACGCAGGTATATATCCAAAACAGTATTTAACTCAGGGTAGTTTAAAACTTGGAAACTGATCATTATCTCGAAGCAGAATTTTACAATTACAATATTTTTTACGTATACTTCTAATAAGAGAAAATAAAAAGTTACCATTAAGAATTCTTATTTTGTCTTTCGAAATTAGATTTAATTTCAGTTGAGAATAAAAAAAATTAATTTTTTTTCTTTTCATCTCTAAACTAAAAGTTAGGTTTATATCTTTCATATTTGAGGAGTTTCTTATCAAAAACGAACATATCCAAGTCACAAAATTGGGCTTTAGAAGCGGATATATTTAGTTTTGCACACAATTAACACCGCAAGTTAGCATTACAAATGGGGAAAAATGAGTTTTCAGACAAAATGCGGCTACATCCTTGTATAATTGTGTACTATGATTTGAAAATTGTAAAAATGCACTTCAGAAAAAATATGTTCTCTTTTGGTAAAAATTGAATAATTCAAGAACATCTTTCTTTAAATTTAATTGGTGACAACGTAAAAACATCAACTCAGGTGTTCACTATTTTGGTATTCAAGAACAAACCGTGATTTGTTTACATTTCACAGAGGACGATTCCCTTACGTCGCCAACTTTCCTGCCAAACGCCCGAGACTCGCCAAACCATTTCCTTTCCTCCTTTGATGGCGTTTTAATTACACAGAGCGGACGAAATATTCATGGAAGAAGAGCTCAAGGCGACAGGTGATATCGCTGATCAGAAAACGTGCAGCTCGCTAGCGGTGTGACTCTCAGCGATGGAGAAAACCAAATTACGTGTCATAGATCGCAAAAGGAGTCTTAGATTATATTTAAGATAGCGAGTTACACACCAGAGGGCAAATTGATTTTTATCTGTGAAAAACCTAGTTACTAAGAACTAAAACTCGTAAAACTTGGATTACAGTGTTAAAAATTTACTTTTGGTGCACTATCTCGACTGCTGGCTTTTAGTAATTTCCTCAAACTTTTGATCCTCTGGTGGCATTTTCGGGATTTCGACCTAATGTTCAAATAAAGGATCATTGTTCCAAAAATTCAGATTCCGGTCTGTGTTTGCGTATCATTACAGAAGGGTTAAAAGATAAAACATGGCAAACAATAGATATATATCGGATTTTTCCTCAACATCAAGACTCGAATATTCTACCTTGTTGAAGGTCAGTTGATCCGATTGTGTCTAAAAGTCTCTTCTGTGATCTGATTTCGAATGACTCATGCTGATTCATATCAAGCTGTTCTCCTGCCAATCCGTTTTAATGAAAGAATATATCTTGATCTTCAAGAATAAAGCTCGGAATCGGAAATATTTCGCCATGCACATTTGTTTTGTTTTATGAAAAAAATATTAAAAAACATTTTAAAACAGTCGAATAATTCTGTTCACGAAACTTAAATCTGTCATAAATATTTTACTCAAGCTTTACCTCTCTTCTATCTCTTGCCTATCCAAGTCTATCCGGTTTTCCATCACTGTAGTTGAACAATAGTACAGATAATCGCATTCCATAAACTTATTCCTTATCATCACTTACTTCGCTGTCTTGAAGCTTCGGCTATTATTTGATACTACGAAGAGGAAAAATAAATCTAAACGCCTGGTATTAAGAAATGATTCTTCGAGTTTTTAAGTAAATTGCAATGAGTACATAAATGCTAAAAAAGGCACACAAAATCATAAAAAAAGACGATTTTAAATTTTAATGAAATCATTTACATTTTCTTTTCTAGAAGTGAACTTAAGAGGCTCATTTTAAAAAGATATCATTAACTGACTTTTCTAAGCGAAATTCCCAAATAGCTCTTTTATTGCTTCAGAACGGGACTTTAATTTAACTAAACTAAACCAAAACTAAGAGAAGTCCCTTTAGATGACTGCAACAAAAACCATAGTTTCAGTTCTCCCCTTGAGTTTCTCTTGCATTTCTACAATATGGAGTATTTTGTGCATAACTTCATTGTACATTGAAGTCAATGGATCGTGAGTTGTGGGAAATCACTTATTACGCTTGACATATTTGTCCACAATTTAACGCAAATCTACAATTTTGAGGTGAAGATCAGGCCGCGGTGGCCTAGCTGCAAGGTTTTGGCCTCGGAACCGGAGGATTCTAGGTTGGAAACCTGATTCCACAGAACATCCGTCGTGTATTGGGCCTGCTGCACTTTAAATCATACGTAGGGAGGGTCAAACGTCCTCCCGCTGGTGTGGTTCCTACAACCCGAACCAGCCTGCCTAATTGGCTTAAGGCCTTAAATGGCCGGGAGGAGAGGGAGAACCAGCAGGATTTATTTTTAAAAAATTTAAGTTACATACTGCACCCGTAAACAAAGGTGGAGGTTAGTTACATCGAGATCTTCTAATTAAGTACAGTGTGAACCGAGTACCGATAGAGAAAACCTATCGGGCTGGGAGAATTATTAATACAGCAAAGCACAATCTCAAAAACCATCCAAGGGTGCAAAAACTACATTTGGTCTCGTTTTAAAAATGCCGAGAAACTCACAGAATGAAAGAAAATCCACACGCAAACTCGCACACACACACGCAACAACAAACTAGCACTCAATAATTAAACCCCAGGATAAAGACTCTAAAACCACAAATACGTTAAAATTTGGTAAATATTTCTAAAAATTATTAAAATATTAAAACACTAAAGTCCCTTTTTTTCCCTTTACCAACAAGCGGCAAAGGAACAGTAAAGAGAATTTCCCACAGCAAGCACGGGGGATTTGAATTCTATATAATAAACTAACACAGAACAGTCTCGGTCCAGTGCCGAACACCAGTCAGAGCACGTGCAATGCCCGAAAACCCGAATTCCAAAGGACCTTGCGTAGCGCTTCAATCCCTACCAGTATCTGGTCAGCCAATTAAATCAATAAAAAATTGTTAAACCTAAAATCAAAGAATTCTGATAAATAAAATTCCAAAGTTTTAAAGTTAAGTTCCAAAGGTTTAACTGGTGTGGTGCGGAAGTTTGAAGAGGGGGTGCCAGCTCAAGTGCCATCTTCGTCATCTACCCGCTGTTCAAAATTACAAAGTCCGTCCCAAAATAGCCTTTGTGTTGCTTCGAAACGGGACGTTAATATAACTAAACTTAACTAAACTTGAGGTAAAGATCACATTCTAAAATCCGTACATCTAGCAGACGGACAAACTTACCGTTGACGGATTATGGTGAGAATCGACACAGGCCTGCAAATTAGGTGTAAAGGACGCATACGAAAAATTCTGTCTTTCTAGTTCGTTGCGGTCTGGAGCTATCGTGCTCACAGACAGACAACCATAATTCCAAAAACATGTTTTTCGGAGTAAGGTCCACGGACTTAAACGTGAGGATTCTTCAAAATTTTGATATCTAATTGACGATTACCATATTTTTTCATTCCGGACTTCGTATACAAAAAAAGTAAAAAGTGGATGGGTGTTGATATGGCAAAGACATGATGATAGGATGTTCAGAACGTACATTTATCCAAGTATTTACAAATATTCTTGAAGTTAAGATGAATCTGAATGGCGTGTTCCCACGACACTGATGGGAGGACTTGATGCAAGGGCCGTACAGTAATACCATTAGATGCACAGGTAGTTCAGTGCTTTCTTTTATTTCGTGGTGGCTTACCTTTATACAGGGTATCCCCAGGGGTATTATTGTCGGGGCATAATTTTTGACTAAAGAGCATGACGATAAATATTAGTAAATATTCAAAAAAATTTTAATAACACTAACAAAGTTAAGTAATTCCCAAATGGCAGCTTTTCGCAGAAGTAATCCATCGACACTTGGCTGGATTAATCTTCATGTGTCTAGGCTTAGGTGTATACAATACATGCAGTCTTTATACAAGAGCAGTTAAGTATTTAAGTCCTTTGACGAAATAAGAACAGAAAAACTTCTAAAAAGTGGCAGCTATCAAAAATTCTTTGGTACAAAAGTTGTGTCAGCCTTTCTTGGCACGTAACACACCAGACTGAACCCAATTTCTAGCCAATGAGTTGCATGCCGCGAAAGGCTACCATGTGGATATCACTTAACTTTGTTTATGTTATTAAAAACCGATATGAGTTGTATTTTATGAATATGCAATAATACACTCATGTCCATAAATTAAGGATAATGAAGTTCAGGCAAAGAAAGAGACAGAAGCAAAACAAATTTGACTTATTTATAAAGTCTATTTATTAAACAAAAGGTAAAGAGCAAAACAGATGCTATATGTTTGACATAATTAATAAAAATTGCGATTTTTACTCCCTGGAGCAAATTTCAAAAAAGAACCTATTTACAAAAAACAGTATAACATGGATAGTATGATGGTTAATACGGAGTATGTCTCCCGGACGATGCAATACAGGCCTTACAACGCCTAGGCATGCTGAGTATCAAATTATTAATCTGATCTTGGGGAATATTACACCACTCATCAAGCAATGCGCTCCGAAGTTCCGGTAGACAGGTGGGAGGGGGTTGACGGGCTGCAATTCATCGGCCAAGCATATCCCACACATGCTCTATTGGATTCAAGTCCGGTGAGTATGCTGGCCAATCCATATGGGTGATATCCTCCGATTGAAGGCATTCGTCTACAATGTTTGCACGGTGAGGACGGGCGTTGTCATCCATAAACAGAAATTCAGCACCCATGGCGCCCCGAAACAAACGTACATGTTGTTCCAGAATGACATCCCGATAGATGTGGCCTGTCATCGTTACACTCTGAACATGCAGGTCAGTTCTGGAACCAAGAATAATTCCTCCCCAAACGAGCCATCCTGCACCACCGTAACGTTGTCGTTCAATGGTGTTCTCTTGGTGGTAACGGGTACCTGGCGCTATCCATATGAAAGTCCGGCGAGAATCAGACTGAAAACTAAACCTGGACTCGTCGGAAAACATCACACAAGACCACTGTTGCGGTGTCCACAATGCATGCTCTCTACTCCAGGCTAATCGCAGGCGACAGTGAGTTGCGGTAAGTGGAACACATCTGACAGGCCTACGAGCATATAGACCAATGTGCCCTAAGCGTCTGTACACGGTCTGCCTTGAAACTGTCGTACCGGTAGCTGAAGAGAGCTGACGAGACAGGTCTGATGCTGTGCTCCGTCTGTTTCTTTTGGCAGTAACTGCCAAATACCGGTCCTCATTCGGCGTTGTAACTCGGGGGCGACCTGTGCTGTAACATCTACTCACATTACCATCATCTTGGAATCGTTGCCAAAGCCTGGAGATGACACTCTGGGCGATTCCAAGTTCCTCGGATACTTCCAGCTGGGTACGTTCACATTCCAGTCGTCCGATAGTTCTATCACGTAAAAAATCATCCAAATGCTTCTTTTGTGCCATAACTATGCGGTTATTGCACTGAAAGGCTTTTAAAGCGCTTGTGAACAATTTTACTTCTTTGTCACCATTTCTTATATACCCCTCTCTTACACTCTCGTCATTGTGACGTACTATCCGCGCCATCTGGTGGTCTCCTGTAATTTGCATATTCTTCTTCAAGATGTGTGTGATAATTCTACAGGTGAAATTTTTATTTTAGAGTTCAATTTCTGTGTGATTCTGAATTATTCTTAATTTATGGACATGAGTGTATTTATCATCATGTTCTTTAAACAAAAGTTACTAAGTAAGGAAACCAGGAGAATAATTTGTGGACACCTGTAGTTTTCGCCGTACGGACAACAGCCTGGATTGGTTTCTATATTTTGATTACTTAAAAAACACATAGAAAGATTTCTTGAGTGGCGTAAAATATAATTAATTTGTAAGCATTGACTATTCAAATGTAGAACGTTCACTTGTGAATCTGATATTTAATGTCAGCAAGAGGCCACTAGCGTAATTTAATAAAATTCAAAGAAATTACGAAATATTGAACTGACTACATTCACTAAAACTGGACGACTGTATTCGATGCATAGTAAATAGTGAACAGAAGAATTCTTCAGAAACTAACTTCCTAAAAAATTTTTCTTTCTTCCTAAAAACTTTTGAATCATAAGGGGGGGAAAATGGGGCAATTTGGCATATTTTAACCGGATTCGTGACAAATATTCTAACACTGAGACTTTCCTGTATAATCAGAAAGCTCTGGTCACTTTATATTAAAGCTTCCGCGACTTCAAATTTCATTCTCGCTCACCTGAATCAAAGACAACTGAATCAACTCACGTGACATCGTAGTCACATGACAAATATAACAGCGCATGGCAGCTAATATGTAACCTTCCGGTGTCTCATGTTCTGCAGCGACACCACGTCCTTTTTTCTTCTTCACGATCCGCAACTGATTCCAAAATTGAATAACCGCACTGCACTTGACTTGTAACATCATTGATGCTACATTAAAATCTCGTATGACAAAAATCACACACAACAAAAAAAGCGAAATTTTGATGTAACAACTGGAACCACTAACAACATATGACATTTTGCAACAATATGCAACAATTATACATAACATACAATAATTTGTGTGCTGTGACGCCACGTTTTTTTTTCCTTCGTCAAGATCCGCAACTGATTCCAAAATTGAATAAACACTTCACCTGGCACATCATTGTTGTTATATCGAATTTTCGTATGACAAAAACCACACACAGCAAAACATACGAAATTTTGATGTAACAACTGGAACCACCAGCGATATATGGCATTTTGTGACAACATACAATAATTATACATCACATACAATAATTTGTGTGCTGTGCCGCCACGTTCTTTTTCCTTCGTCAAGATCCGCAACTCATTCCAAAATTGAATAACCACAGTGACTTGTAACATCATTGCTGTTCCTTCAAAATCTCGTACGACAAAAACCACACACAGCAAAACAAGCGAAATTTTGATGTAACAACTGGAACCACTAGCAACATATGACATTTTGCAACAACATGCAATAGTTACACATCACATGTAATAATTCGAGAACACATGAAGCCAACCTATACACGTGTTTTGTATCTATAAAATGGAAAAGTTGACATACGACATTTTGATATAACAGTAACGACATGACCATTGCATGATGTTTATCACTTGAACTGCCGGTGTAGTTTCAAAAGGTTTTTTATTAATCTGATCAGTTCGAACGCAATTAAAACGTCGCTACTCTTCCATCACTAATTCATTCCTTCTCACATGAATATCAGATATTTCGTCTGCATCATCCACCTGGTGAGACTGAAACAGACCAATTTGTTTCAATCACGTCATAATACCAGACTATTTAATTCGTTATTTTTATTATCACTGCACCCTTCTCTTGCTGCAGTTCTATCAGTTCCATCTTGATATCACGAGGACATAGAATCAGATTAAAACCAAGTTAAAAGGAAAGGGAAAAGCCGCAGAGCATTATCCTGTAATCGACCATCTCCTTTCGAATATCCGGCATCTGATTATACGTCGCCAATTTCGAGGAAAACCTGAGCCAACTGTTTTTTAATGCCTTCCAGTTCTGTAGTGCGCATTACTAATCTGATATAAGTATCTGGAAAAGGAGTTGTGTAATACTAAAATCTCCTACAGAGTGATTATTATCGGATCCATTTTACCTGGAAAATGTCTTTGCATCATAATTCTAATAAAAAAAGATCCATCAGTGGAAAGGTTGGCTAAGATGAGACTTTATCACTGTCCTTGGCGAACGCCAAGGGTGACTTGTTAACCTACCATCTGTGTCATTATTATGTATTGCCATCGGTTTCATTTGAACGCCCTTTGCGCCTTAAATTGGGTGTACATACGATTGTTCATTCAGATCGGAGGATGGATAACTCGACAATCCCCATTGAAGAGTAGGTCAGAGTGGCCCCTTTTTTGCGTAATCGTTTGCTCATTCTCAAACAAAGCGCTTCGGGCCACAAGCGATGCAGATGAAAAATGAATTTTAAAGAACATTGTAAAGACTTGTGAGATGTGATAAACGACATGTACGGATTTGATTGAGCAATTACGAATGTCTGGAGGATGGGTTAAAAATTGTTCTCTTCCTTTCGGTTTCAGTTGTGTCTCTTGTAAAAGTGCAGTGGACTGTTGACTGATTAAGATTTCAGATGCTTGTTGGGTACAGATACAGAGCGAATGATGTATTAAATTGATTGTCTTTAGAATTCTTCAAGTCTCACACATTTCATTCACACATCACAAGGCACATTTGAATATTTTTTAAATCTGAGCGCAAACATATATACGTTGTTTATCAATGGTCTGAAAGCGATGAACTTGTAGTGTTTGGAAAAAGGGTTATCGAAAGTCATTGCTCCATGAATGCCAAAACGGTTGGTCGAATTATTCCCATATCAGAGAAGAGTGTTTTATGACGGTTCAGAGACATTAACTTTTAAATTTTTCAGTTTCTTTTTAATTTGAACACCATTATTTCTACAGATATTATGTATCAATTTTTTAAAAAATAATACCTACGACCATTTAAATAATAATGATCCTCGCCATCAAACTTTTTTATTTTATTTTATTTTAGCATTATTAAATAAGTTTTGGTGCAGAATAACTCCAGGAAAACGGAAATTTTTGAGATATTTTAATTAATTTTATTAATAATTAACAAAATTAAATCTGCCTTCAGCTGCCATCTACTGCTTCCTGTTGCAACTACATTCTTCGTGTTTTTGTGAATACCGTCAGAAAAGTGTCCATATTATGGAGATATAACCGTGATTTAAGAGGTACATTTAAGCACCGTCGTTATATAAAGGGTTATGAACTTCAAACATCCAGTACACCATTAAGTGGGGTTATACTTCTATGTCGTCTATATCATTTCAGCTGTTGTCGTATAATCCGACATCTAGGCTCTATGTAGTGGTGCAAGGAGGGTGCACAACGCCAATTGGCGCTTCGAAAATGGGTGTCAAAATCAGACACATAGAAAAATAATTTTACAACTAAGAGCAGCACTAGCTCGCTCATTGTGTATAAAACAACAATAATGCAATCATTTAATAATTAATGAATTTCGTCGGTATATTACAAATATGAAAAAAGAAGGACTGCGTGGTGGTTGCTCGATTTCGCAAGCCTTTAAAGAGACTGAGTTGCAAGTTTTCAGAGAAGATTTTCGAAATTAAAGCTGATTAATTATATGAGATTGCCATGAGCAACTTGCAATATTGTCTACTGAACATAAAGTCATAAAATATATTTTAATGATATTATCAACTATTATGCTAATAGAAAGTGAGAAAAATACTTTATAATGTTGTATTTTACGTTACAAGTAATTTTTTTTCCTTAAATTTATTTGCTATTATTTTTATTTATTTGATTTTTTTTTGCTATGAATATAAATTATTCTTACTATTTCTATAAACATAAATTCTATTTACAATAACAGGAAGAAAAACATCCTTAATAACTCTGACAAAATATGCGCCTATTTTCGCGAAAATCAACACAATCAAAAATATAATAGCATTAACTTAAAAATTTCCAGATGGGCCTTCAGTTTTCATGTGGTAAACGAATCCAGCATCCTAAATTCAGCTCATGTATAAACTTATGCAAAAATCTGTTCGATTTTTCCCTAAAAATGTTACTGGAGAATCATTTTGCTTTTCTCTCTTATTCTGTATTGAATTCTATGCATAAAAAAAGTGTAAAAGCTAAAAATCTAAAATCTCCTGTACATACTTATTGTATATCTATTTATTTTGATTTTATTATAACCCATGCCCCTCTATTGAAATAGGCTGTATGATATTCTTAAGTGTCTCTGTATGTTCGCACTATGCCTTCATTGAAGATTACACTGAAAAGCAGTTTAAAATATTCCACCGTCTCATTGTAAAATCACAGTTCTGGCAGTATATTCAGTTCTTCTATGATGAAATTATAAAAAAAAGTGAGTACCCATTTTAAACTTTTATTAAAGTACCGTCTACTCTAATCTCGCAGTTACGAAAATGTCCTATTAAATGCCAGTTACAATATTGGCCATCTATGGGACCAATTCGTGTGACGTCACATTCACGTGACAAACGCAGTTGCGCAAGGCATGTAATATCTAACTGAATATTATCTTACACTGAGCTGAGACGTCATTTTCTTTTTACTTTTTATAAACGAAGTGTATAAAAAGAAAGTACAGTAAGGTCAAAAAATTCGGTCTCAAGATTTTGATGAATCTTCTTAATTTAGATCTCCCTGAATTCGGATGAATTTTCTCTTTCAATTTTAAATTATGTTTGCATTTGATTCTGTGTATTTGTAAAAAAAATTCAAAAACTAAGCAAGTGGGACAAATGAAATTTGGTATGAAGCCTTTTACACCATACTGTAGCTCCGTATCAAATTTAGGACGAAATCCATCAAATAAAATTCTTCTACCTATCTGGTTAGGTTCATGTTAGCACAATAACTGTTGTGTCTTCCCCAGTAAATCAAAAAAGGTCTGTCTGTTGAACCCTGTGAAGGCCCTGGCCAGAAGAAGGTTCAACCTTTAACCTTTCTTGTGCAGATGGCTTTCTTCTTTTAGAAAGATAGTCAGTTCCCTCTGTAACACTCCAGTGTAAGGTGCTAAGCTTTTTTCAGGGCACAGTTGGAGTTTTGAGTATAACACTCCGACGTAAGGTGTCGAGCTTTTTTCAGGGCACAGTTGGAATTTTGAGTAAAGATCTCAAGTGGCCTGGTTTCATTGAGACAGGCTCACATTATAGTGAGATGAGGGTGGGAACTCATAAAGAAAGAGTCCCACATTATATTAATGTAATTATGAGTGTGTTGAGTTTGGGTAATTTTGAGTGTTCAATGTAATACATATCTGCTGCATCATATCACCATGTCAGCAAGAAAATAAATGTGTTGAATCTCAGCCAGCGAGTCGTTTCATCACTGCATTTGGAACTAAGTACTCATTTTTACGTTTTTGAAGTCTAAATGTAGAATAAATTTCTCCTGATAGCTTGTGCAGCAGTTTTGCACAATAACTATAAATGTAGCGAGTTAGTTAGATGATTGAAATTTGACATATGACCTCATCTGAAAACTGCTGATCTGTATCACATTGTGGACGTAATCCGTCTAAAGGTAGACTGTCTGTCTACCCGTATATATGCGAATGTGATATCATTAAGACATAAGGAACTAAGTAAATGAAATTTAGTATGTGCTCTTTACATCAAATTGTAGAATTTTGGAACAAATCGGTCAGTATTGTTCCAAAATGCAAACTCGAAGGATACGTTGAAGCTAATGATGGAAGTATACGAGAAAGTCGAGAGGAATTCACTCCCGATTTTCCTTCTTACAAGTATGCAATGCATTCGAAAATTGAAGTAGCGCCATACATTCGGAGTCTATGACGTGAACGTGAACTAAGTCTATTACCTCTTGCAACACGACAAAAGAAATTTCCATCGAAAGTTTCCGCAGATACTCAAATGCTGACAGAAACTCAAGTGAGCTGGCTTTCTGGTTTTAGATACATTTGTACAGTAAACCCTTTGTTGCACTGGGCACAGCGCAAAATGGAGTTTCGCAAAGTTAACTTTTGAAAGAAAAAATGTATTAGATATACAGTCGGACCTCTATTTAACGAACCTCTATTTTGCGAATTTCTCTATTTTGCGAACTCTTCCTTAGAACCAAGAACATTTTGCTAATTTCTTCGTAAAATAACCTCCAAATAGCGAAATATATTCTCTATTTAACGAACTTTTTCTTGTGATCCTATATTTTTTTCTCCCTATTTCTCAACATATTTCTGAACATTTCAAACTTATTATTTCTTTTAACACATTTTGTGGTATGTGTTAAAAGAAATATCCCGGACCTTGAAGCTGGAAAATGTCAAAGCGAAAGTGCTTGAGCACCAAAGAAAAAAATTTAATTCTTCATGAGGTGGGTAAAGGCGTGAAAAAAAAAGGATATTGCTTTAAAATTTGGTATTCCTCCAAACAGCTTATCAACCATAATAAAAAAATCGTCATACGATACAAAACTATGATTCATCGAATTCTTGTTAAAAACGTTTAAAAGCATGTGTCTATGAAGATGTGGATGTGGCAGTTTTGAAGTGGACAGTGTGAAAAATAAAAACAATACAGCAATGAATTGCGATGAAGACGAAGATGATGAAGATGGAATTGATCATGATGCAGAAATCAACAAACTTTCGTATGATAAAATGCTAAAATTCATTAATTTTAATATAAAATTATTTTTTAAAATTGAAAATACAGTGTATTCCCGGACAATGTTTTGTTTTATTCTTGTTTTCCTTGCAGATTTCTTTTTGATGGGTAAAATATATGAAACAAATAGATATTAATTTACAAAATAAAGATGTGATTAATTACTTTTTTAATAATATTTAGTGTTTATGAATTTAAAATGTGTTTTGTGTAGTTTAAAATATTTTAAAAGGTGAATCTCTATTTAACGAATTTTCCATATAACGAACTTTTTGGGGGGATTTAGCGACTTCGTTAAATAGAGGTCCGACTGTACCTCAAATTAAGAAAGTATGTATACTTTAAACGAACCTAAATAGTGTTCCATGTTATAATTATTGTTGCAAATTTGCAATTAAAGTATTATTTCTGAATAAATAAATACATGATTTTGTTATTTTTTAAAAAGTTAATGAATTTTTCTTTTAACAGTAATTAACGCTACTCTTTAAAGATTCTCCGGTAAGGAGAGCGAAGTTTTCCGACTGCTTTCATTAAATGTGCTTTTCTATCTACATTTGGGACAATCACCATTGCAAATATTCAGAGCGTCCCTGTGCCTTTTTAACAATTCGATTTACTTCTTTTGTAAGTGAAAGGGGCTTTATCTTCTCCACTTTCGCTTTCGGCAGGTGTTCAAAATCGTCCAATTTTTTTATTCGTCATTTCCCGATTAATTCTTTGACTTCTCCTTCTTCCATATCTAAAAACCCTTCGCTGCCGCTTTTTCAATTCGTACGATTTGTTTGGCTTCATTTTCAATATGGCAAGGCGGCCGATGCTGAGCACAGTATCCCATATGAATGGAAAAATTGAATGGAAACAATTAAGATAGCATATATGTGCAAACTCGCGTTCTGCAAATTCGCGCTTGGAAAGAAAATAAAAATATAGAAATATAAAAAAAATTCCAACCAGTAACATCGTAACCTATAAATCAATTAAGGCTACACAGTACCCTTTTTCAAAACTTTTTTTTGGAGACAGTAATAATAAAATAAATAATTGACTTTATTTTTGGATTATATTAATAAATAGATTCCGATTTAAAAACGTCATTTTACCAAGAGATATTATTTTAAAATTTAAAAAAATTGAAATTTTTAAAGTTTTTTTAAACTCTTATAAAATTCTCAATTTTTAATATTTTTTAGTTATTTCAAGTGAATTAAATTTCTTGTATTCTTGGCAACAAAAGTTAGCATGGTATTGATGATCTGACTCTTTTTTAATTTTTGATAGTTATTTTTTGTGAAAAAACCTGAAAAAACATGAAAATTCTAAAAATATCAACTTTGAACTTTTTAAAAAAAATAACTAGAATTCTCAGGCCTAAATCCATGCTAATTCTTATAGAACATATATATGAAAGTATCTACAAAAAATTTCAAGACTCTATCTTGAACAGAAAAAAAGCCTTAGGGAATAGAAAACACTTGCATCGCCTAAAATAAAAATCTGAGAAAAATGCATTTAAAGTTTGTAAAGGCATGAAACCAAACTAATAATGCTTGTAGAGCTCTAATTTTTTTATTATGTTATTTTCCAACTTATAAAATGCATTAAAACACTATTTCAACGCAATATGATTGAATATTTTTTTTTCTTATTTGAAATATTATGTAATTAGTCTGCCAGCTTTTCAAAACATTTTGTCTCTTAACGAGTCGATAACTTTTCGATAGTGGCATTTACTCACCAGAAAAATGGATGAAAAACAATAATATTGTACTGCAAAGCTTCTAAATAAAATAAACTCTGTGTAAAAATTAATATTGGTCTTGAAAAAGTCGTTTTTATGAATATCAGTTAGGTAGTAATGAGAACTCAATAAGAACGCAGAATATAAACAAACAGAAACGATTTGGGTAGTGAACAACGAAGTTATGATAACCATTTCACCCAAGGAATTGATTTATTTACAAAATATTTTTAATTAATTTATTTTAATAATGGAAAAATGCTTCAAAATGAAAACGAAACTAACCACTCTGTCAAATTTTGAGACTGTCAACACTCAGAAAACTTTAAAATCTTTAAAACTATTTGGATATCAGATCCAAAATTTGGAGTCAAGTTTCCCAATCGTATGGGCTATCGAAAAATGCAAAAAAAATTTCGATATTTTTGTCATTTTTAGGGTACTGTGTAGCCTTAAATTTTTTAACCATTTTTACCGTTTAGTCGAGAATGAACCCTAGTCGTTAAAATAGAGCAATGATTCTCGGAATAAACTGGAATGAGGCATAAAATTTTCTGGGTTAAATGTGAAGACAAGAGCAGGGGTGGGGAAATTTTTGCACTGAAATGCCTCATTCAATTTTCGGCAGAAGGCTGCACGAGCAGAATCTTAAAGATTATTGTTCTGCAAATAGTACTATATTACAGACAATTATATATTTCAATGCAAATTGTAAACAACTGGTAAGGCCGCATAAGAAACTCAAGAATCCGCTGGTTCCCCATCTCTGGATAAGAGGGTGATAATGTGCCTGGGGGTAGAGGGAGTTTAATCCTTCTGGACTTCGGAAACTGAAACTCACATCAGCTGGCATGGATAAAAGGTACAAATTCCAGATGAATAACGAACTGCTCAACGCGATATACATAAACTCTCACTCCGTTTACCTTTTTACTTTGAACATAATATAAACCTCAAGAATTCAGCACGGATTTTCAAGTTATTGATTCAATAACCAGAGAGAGCATTTTTCCTTCAAATTTCTCATCTGCATACAATATGTCACGATTTGTGTTTAACATCATAGTACAGTCGTCAACGAAATGAATGAGACACCTCTGTAATTCTGGTAAATATTATCGCATCTTTACAAAACCAGTGCTAATGTTAATGGCTCAAGAGGATAGGTTTATTCAGATAAAAGAAACTGATTAATCGAGTTAATTAACATAGCTAATTAACAACTATCTCGAAATTTTCCCATTACGCCTATCAATATATTTATTTGCATTTATCGGTCTACTTTTCATGAAGATCGTGTTTCATATACAAATAAAGTAATAATAAATGACATAAATATAATACACAATCCCTCAAAAAGTGGCGTTGCATGGGAATTTGCAGTTTTTTGTAAATATTTCGGAAACTATTATATATATGCACTTTTTGGATACCGGCATTAGAACGTCTCAGCTTTGCTCTCATGTAAAAATTTTACTATGTTACAATTCACTTTTTTCACAGTCACATTAAAATTTTTTAAAAAAATATTTAACTTTTTTTATTAATGAATTCTTTTGATGACTTAATGTAAAAAATTAGTGTTCTTTTAGTGAGTGAAAAACGTTTTGAGAAATATATAATACTTTCCGAGATATCGTCAAAAGTTCCTAAAATTCATTTAACATGTGAACCGCCATTTTTCAAAACACTATAATTCTCGAAATTTTCATCACAGCTGTATAAAAATTTATGAGGAGGCTAATTTTATGACGGGGAGTCGATTCAGCGAAAACAATTTATAAGCGTAATGGGAAAATTCCGAGATAGCAGTTAATTAACTATGTTAATTAACTCGGTTAATCAGTTTTTTATCTGAATAAACCTTCCCTCTTCCTTCTGTTTAACATTGGCACTAGTTTTCTAAAGATGAAATAATATATACCAGAATTACAGAGGTGTCCCATTCATTTCGTTGACGACTGTACAATGAAGAGAATCGAGTGTGCATTTTAGCTTTCTTCCCATTAATCGACTGGGACCGATATTAATACAGAACCACCATTTTCGTGTCAAAATCACATGCCAATTTTCATTTATCTGGCTCTTTCTGGTTCCACATTAAATGGATCGACAGATAGAAAGAAATAGATTGACAGTCTAACCTTTGATGAATTTAATCCGGGTTTTGACGCAGATTTACAATTCCGGTGAAAATATCATGCACTAAAATTTATCCATCTAGCTTGCTGCGTTTGTGAATAAACGCGTTCACATGCACACGGACTCACGGACAGACAGAGTTATTTCTTGTTGTCGAATTTCCCCGAATATTTCATACATATCTACAATATGGATGTAATGACACTCAAATTCATCCGTCTAAGTCACTGATGGGGAACCTGAGTTTTCTGTGTTTCTTATGCGGCCATACCAGTTATTTACAATTTGCATTGAAATTATATACTTGTCTGTAAACATAATAATAATTATAGAACAATAAACCTTAAGATTTTGCTCGTGCGGCCTTTTGCCCAATTGCTGAAATTTAATGAGACATTTCTATGCAAAAAGTTTCCCAACCCCTGGCATAGATGCTCAGTTTTTTTTTTTTTGTTATGGTTTACACAGACAGACATAATTTCAAAAATTGTTTTTTCGGATTCGATCGAAAATGTGGAAATCCATAAAATTCTCTAAAGTCGAATTTCTTCAAATTGTAAATAATTGCAATATTTCCTCTTTGTATGTTCGTATACGAGAAAGTAAAACGGATCACAATGTCTTTAATCATATTCACAGTCACCTAGCCTGAGTCCAACAAGCATGTGCGGGATGAATAGATTGTCAACCCCAGCACAGTAAATTGAAGAGTTAAAAATGTTGCGAGTTAGTGTATAAAAAGTATAGAACAAAATCTCTCTAAAAGCAACAAAATATTAGTCGCAATCCCAGAGGGCTTTAGAGAATTTATAACGGTCTGAAGTAACTTTTTCTACTTCACCACTTTCACCTTTTAACTTCATCTACCTCAAAACTAAATGCTAAAATCAACAGTATTAATTTGATGCAAGTTATTCCCACCGTAAGGAAAATGTATTGGCCTCTACTTTGGGTATCTAAGTGTTTGATCTCGAATAAGCATTTTAATAATATTCTCAAGTAAGCATATTTACATTGTTGAAGTTTTTAAACTTTTATTTATATAAATACGTACTGTAAAGATGCATAATTAAGGCAACAGAAACTTTTGTCTGCTTATTAAAATTGTGTCGTGAAATATGTTGCAATTTTCAATATTGTCTTGCATGGTACTTATAACTTTCGCACTCGTTTTAAAAATTCGCTTTCGTCTCACGTAAAAATTTCGAAAAAATTCTAGTTTACAGGAAACAATAGATTGTGAAGTTTGATTTCACATCCAACTTTCCAGTATTTTGAATCAGTTTAAGTAAAATATTGACCAAAAATCAAGAATTTTTAAATGAGTCTGTAATAGTGCAAACATATTTGATAGCATGCCGCCATATTGACACGTAAAATGATGGAATTAAATTGAACTCGAATATTAAAAAAATAATCGGAATGAAAAATAAACTTATTTCGTCTGCAGATGCTGAATTTTTTCGTGTTTTTGTTCAAAATATTGACGATAAATTGTAAGTTGTGTATTTCCATACAAATTTTAAAAAATTAAATAGAGTATAAAATATTCTGGTTCAGAAAAATAATGTTAAAAAATACCTGTATTTATTTCATCGTACTATTTTTAAATGAGTCAATAATAATGCAAAAATGACGCCATGTTTGACACAGAAAATAAATCAATTAAAATTGAATCTTACATGAAAAAACTAATCAGAATGAAAGATAAATTTATTTAATATATAAAATTGTTTTATAATTATTGTCTGAATATATATTTTTTGCGTGTCTTTCGGGGATAACGTTGGCTGTAAATAGTTGTCTGTGTGTTTTCATGCCAATTAAGTAAGTAAAAGAACTATTTAGAATTTTGATTTAGAAATATAATATTAATAAATGCATATTTCCTTTCCCTCGAAAATAATTTTTCTTATCAACACTTTTATCAGAAAAGAAAATATCATAAACAGCAAAGTTTCTAATTTATGCATTTTCAGGCTGAAATAAAAAATAATAATTAATGACAAAATAACTAAATGACAACAAAATTCGTTAAAGTGTTCCACATATGACATCAAGTGGAACATTTTTCTTTGCTAAATGAGAAAAAATAATGAAGTTTTTAAATGAAAGGCAATTAAGTCTGAAACCTATATGCATTTTAAAAAGATATAAAAAATAAGAAATAGATTGCTTGCTATTAAAGCTGACGCTTCCTTATAGCGTTTATTTGTTTGCTTTTCTGTTTTCTGATTTTTCTCTGCGATGACATTTTGCCTTGGGTGTTACTTATCACTGATGCTGCAAAATCATATTATGTATTTCTATTCACCCATTTTTGTATCCAGACGCAGTTTATTTATGTTAATTAAGTAGTTAAGTCCAATTATTTTTTTAAGTTTTTCAAGGAATGAGATTTCGTAAATTTGTTACACTGATTTATTATACTGATCTGTCTTTAGACAAATGAGCAATCACACGGATTAAAATATGGAAAACATATCACTATAAATTATTTTTTATTGGTTTAATTATTAATCAATTAAACTGTTGGAAATCTTATCTCTTTTGCGTAAAAAAATAATTTCTGGTGAGGGTTGGAACAGACAGAAATTTTACCACTATCAAAATAATTTTTAAAGGACTTTATGTTCATTCTTCTGAGACTGTCAAATTTAGATTTTTTTTAAAAAATCCATTGCATTTTCAACGAAAAATATTTTTTAACGTAACGGACTAGAACATTTTCATACATCGTAAAATAGCATAGTAACAGTAATTAAAGAGCCCATTTGGACTTTTTTTAACTCTTATAAATAAATCTACGAATATTTGGCAATACGTAATTTTCGATTATTCATATAATGGTAAGTTTTCGGATACGTGGTAAAGACTGACTCAAAAATTGCCATTGCGTATATTAGCCATGATCAACCATTATTAACCTAATATTGTATGTGGGTTTTTTAGTCTTCAAACGCAGTTGTAATATAAAAATACTATACATCTCTATAAATGAATGTATAATGTAATTAAAAATGATTTAAAAATTAATTTCCAACGTAAATTTTTAATTTAAATTAATTACAAAAATCTGTAATTCTTTAAACACAGTTTCTTCTTTTAAAAGTTTTTTTTTACTTTATGTAAAAAATATAATAAGTAAATTATCTTTAAAACAATTGCTAAATAATTCAAAACTAATTTAAAAAAAGAAGAACGCGTGAATTATTCAAATATGTATTACCGCGTATTGAAGAGTTAAGCTTAACTTCAGATTTCAAAAATAATTAATTTCGTAATTAATAATGTTCAGTTTGTGCTCCATAATCTTATCATTTATATTTTATTGTAAAAATAAAATAAAATAAAACGTCTTCCATTCCTACTATTTTCATGAAACTATTGAATTTTTACTTTTGTCTCAATTGACTTCACATTATTAAACTCAATGCTGTAACTTTTTTTTTCTCCCACAACGAGTCAACCTCATTTTAAATAACAGTATATTCTTATTTTTCTGCAACTTCCTTTGACACAATTTAAACTCAATCTCTGATGTTGCAAAGCCTCCCCACCAGGCACTGACAAAAAGGATTGGCAACCACGCTGACGAGTCACCACCTGAGTTTGGCGCCGTCCCCTCCAAACTCGCCAAGGCCGCCAACAATCCCAGCAACCCGATTCCACCTTAATGCTGAGAGGGATTTAAAAGATAAAAGCGAGTAGTATAGAACCATTAGAGACCCGATAGCGATCTCGCAGATAGCCGAGTGAGATAGGAAGCGTTGAAATTGATCGTCCCTGTCTGATAGCGTTAACTTTAACCAATGGACAGATCGAAATATTGGATTTTTTTCAGAACCTGTCTTGCCAGCTGAAATCCGTACCTCGTCTAATAGATGCGGAAAGAGATACAAGAGATATTTCAAAGGGCTTCCTTGCTGTGAGACGGGGCAGGGTTTAGATGCAATCAGGTCCTCCGTTCACATGCGGACCCGCATTAGTTATATGAAACTGTGACATCTTTCAAAGGATTAAAAAGAAAAAAGGAGAATTAAGTATATATATAATACTGCTAACAAATTTCATAAAAGACTGAGGTTAACAATGAAATGAACCAGAAGGTATTATAAGATAAGGGAACATAGATGCCCAACTAACCCCCCTTCCGCCCGGCCCCCCGCCCCCCTCGAAGACAAAATATTAGTAAGTTTAAATCAGCTTTTAAAAGCAAAGATCGTCGTCATGCAAGCAAAATTCCCTGTGTCCAAAACTACAGTTTTGAGATATAGTCAATTTCAACTTAATTAATTTTGAGTCGTTATGATAAATTGCAAAAATTATTTTACAGATTTCTAGCTCTTACGGTTGGTTTAATGATGTTAAATAATAAGCTTATGTCACGAAATAATTAATAGGGAATTTTAATGACTGCAGTAGTCCGTCAAAAAATTTTTTGTGTACTTAATGACGACGACGATATGTCGATTGAGGAGAAAAATAATACTTATCTTTGTAACGCCAATGGATAAACACAATAAACAATATTTGATTACTCTGTGAACTGATTCTACTTTACTCGCGACGATATTTATCATAACAATGCCACTGGCTGAACGTAATAAATATTCGATTCCACTGTGAACCAGTTCAGTATCCATCATTTACCTGTGGAATATTTATCATTGCATTGCCTTTAGATGAAAGAAATAGAGAGTATTCAAATACGATGTGAACCGGTCCAGTTTGTACATTTGCTTTCCATATCAGAAATATTTTTTTCAACTCAAAACACAAGCTTAATTAAAAATGGCTATTAAAGTACGCAAAATACTTATTAAAAATTAATAAAACAAGTTTAGACTACTAAATAAAGAGAAAAATAATATTAAAAATTTAATTTACTACACTTTTTAACATAAAATAAATTTCAGGCATACGAATTGTAATTGTCATGCAAAATTATAGTTAATCTTATTTCTCTGGTAGCACATTTGTTATGCCAAGAGCAATTACAGTACAGAAAACGAATGAATAAATCAAAATGCTGATTAGCTGTTTTCAGGTGGTTGAGCATTTCACGACGGTTGAGTTAAAGTAATTTTTTTAAAACTGGAATTACATGTAGCTTTAAAAATTTATTCAGGAAAACTAATACCTAATCAGAGTAATCGTTCTTGATAAAGTATTTGTTTTTGTTGTAAAATTAAATTTTATCAATTATAAACAAGAGTTAACAAAGCAGATTTTCTATAAAAACAGCTAATCCGTTTATTGTATTTTTTTACTATTTATAACTGTCAAATATGAAAGGACTTTTATATCGGAAAATAATTAGATATAGTTTGAGATTTGGCCACATGACGAGCAATCTGAGCTGACATGGACTCTATAGAATAGTAAAAAACCGCAACGAAGTGAAAAAATCTAACCTTGAGTCAAAATTGACGTGCAGTGCCCCATGTGTGGCAAACCTCGGCAGAATTCGAGCTTGCATTCGTTATCAACCGACCTGTAGCTGAGATTTGGCCACCAGGTCAGAGCGGCAGTTGATTCTCATAGTCCGAAACTTAAAAATCATATTTTTGCATGAATTTTCGTTGTTATTATCTCTAGAAAATCCCTCTGACGATTAAAAATATTAATGGTTGTCTACTTTAAAAACTAATGCATAATTTGCTTTAATAACGTAAAAAAGTTAATATTCTGTATCGTATTAGTGTTAACGTATTTTTATCCTTAACACGATGATTCAATTTTTTACTTTCTCCTTTACACAGCAGACATTTAAATGTCAGAGGTGGGTTATCGTAATTAACAAATTTAAGATTCTACAGGAGAGCCAAAAGAGATCCCAGAGTGTAATGTATTGCAAGGTGCAATTTAAGTTTTGAGAGTGATCATCTTTTGTTCTTTTCGACCTACAGCTACGATTTTGTCCTTCCGAAGATATCGTCGAGAAAATGCAAGTAGGATAAAAAAAAACAAAATTAGCAAAATTGGACTTAAGATAGTTTACTTTTCACAGGCACAGATATACAGAAAGGGTTCCAGTTTCGGAAAAGTTCAACCGTCAGGTTTTGATATTCAAAAATGTCTTTGAGTCCGAAAGAAACTTTAGATTTTTAAATGTGTGCCTCTATGTGAACACCATATCTCAAATGAAAAGAATTTAGTATAAGTTCCTTCTACCAAAATTGTAGACCTGTATCAAATTTTAGATTCAATAAGTCGACTGGAAGAGGAACTTTTCTAAGCACATTTCCCTTTTTGTTAACTTCATTATGAAATTACATGAAATAGGTCCATATTTGGAAAGAATTTCTTAACATATGTATTGTCATGCACGTCGAATGAAAATATTTAACAAATTTTTAACTGTGACATTTATTCATCTTTCAAGTTTATAGTGCTTTTCCAGCAACAGACAGATCCTTGCAATAAAAAAACCTTTACAGAGTTAACCTACTTCCCAATTTTTGCCAAACATGTAATTGCCGGCTATTGCGAATTTCGTAGTTTGGAGATTTTTTTTTTGACAAATTTGCTGTTAAATTTAGGCTTTATAAGAAAAATAGAATTTGGGCGATAAAAT
>BGPR01000352.1:588678-644068 GCA_013235015.1 Araneus ventricosus
GCAGATGAAAAAATTCTACTGCTGCATCATCTGTACCAAACCTTACGCAGAGGAAAAAATTGTACTGGTACACATTTCTTCCAGCTCTTAGGCAGAGAAAAAAATTCTACTGGTGCATCATCTTTACTAACCCTTACGAAGATGAAAAAAATTCTAGTGTAGGGGTGTCCAACACAAATGTTAAGACGGCTCAAATAAACAAGGTCTAAGTTTAAGTGGGCCGCAAAGGGAAAAAAACACTTCAACTTTTATAGAAACGAAGTTTATTTCGAAAAAAATAAACTTATTTTATTATATAACAAAAAGAGCAAGAACAATAGTAAAGTTAATGTTTTCATCTTGAGTCCTTGACATCTTTTCTCGGCTGCCATCTTTTCTACTTCGAAGGATATCTTGTCCGCTGTGATTACTCTCAAAACCGATCCAAGATGAATATCAGTAATTCTGGATCTGACAGGAGACATAGTTCCTTTCATAAGCGAAAGTAATTCCTTGCACCGATAAGTACTTCCAAACACAGAAACAATTTCATGGACCAATTTTCATATGTTTTCAAACTTTGCTAGCAAATATTTGTAAAATTCAAACCTCCCAACTTCACTGAATGTTGCCTTCAAATCTGTACAGCATTCGATATCGATTACCTCGATAGATGTGACACGACTGGTTGTTGTGGTTCGTTATTATTAATTTGTGTACAGTTAGGATTTTAAAAATTAAACTACGAGATTTTTATTAAAAATTTTGTTTCAAGCTGTTATGTATACTGGTTTCTGAGGGCAACAAGATCTACCCTCTCTGCCCTGAATGCCATCAACATCAAGCATCATCTAAATACATTTTGGACTGTCTAGGACTTGACTGGGAGGGAATTTATTCTTCTCCTCTTTTAGTCATTGTTTTCACCAAAGTCAACGGATTCCTTGATCTGGTTTGACTCCATCAGACTCGATTGGAGATTAGTGACAACAACAAAAACAACATGTATGCTGGTACGCAAAGATAAGCGTTGTGGGCCGTACGAGTTGACACCTTGTTCTACTGCTACATCATTTGTATCAACTCCTACGTCGAGGAAAAAATTCTGCTGGTACAACTCTTCCAACCCTCAGGCAGGAAAAACATTCTACTGGTACATCATCTGTACTAACCCTTACTCAAATGAAAAATTTATACTGCTACATCATCTGTACTAACCCTTACTCAAATGAAAAATTTATACTGCTACATCATCTGTACTAACCCTTACGTAGAGGAAAACATTCTACTGGCACAGCATCCCTTAGGCAGAGAAAAAAAATCTACTGGTGCATCATAGCTTCCAGCCCTTAAGCAAAAGAAAAATTCTTCTGGTACATCATCTGTACCAGCTATTACACATAGGGAAAAATGCTACAGCAACTGTACACAACTTACACAGATGAAACATTTTCACTTGTTTTTTTCTCGGTGCTTATTTCAAACTTTGTTTTATTAAAAAAAGCAGCCAATTAAAATATAGAATGCGCTTATAATGAAATAAATATATATAAATTTTAATTTTTACTTGTCTATGCAAGTGTCACGATGGACTTTGAAAATTCTGATGACCATGAAATGAAATAAGGTTTTTGACCGATTTGTATAAGAATTTCATGGGATCTTAACTTGGAAAATCAGTATCAAATAAAAATAAACAAGACTTAAACCTACAAGATAATTTAATCAATGGAAAGAATTTCCATTTCATTGCAGGAACTTCGGACTTTAACTTATCCATTTAGAACTGTATGGGTTGTAAAAATATACAGATAAAGAAACGGTTTTTTAGCGCATGAGATAAGAAAATTCAGACTTGAAACTTAATAACGTATGCGAGATAAGAGTTCTGAAAAAAGACCAGTTATCTTCAAAAGATAAGATATAGATGCATCATAAACAGAAATACCCTCAAAGAGTTTTGATAAATGGATTGGTTACGAAGTGCATTGCGCGATCTTTGGCACTCCTTAGAAATATCTTTTAACCTTTCTTGAAGAAAGTTCTAATTCCAAGAGAAAAAAAAAAGTCACTGCTTGATACAAATATTTCATTAACAATCTAATTTAGTATCTTTTAAGTATTGTCCCATGCACCATAGGCGTTCAAAGGTCAAGTTGGAATTTTATCAGAATGCATAAAATTATTTTGGTTTGTTGAAGGTAAAATATCAAATATAATGAAACGAAGAAACAAATTTGAGCTTTTCCATAATTATGATCTGTGGATCCCATAAAGTACAACACAAAAAGATTTTTTAATAGCTCAAACAAAGCTAAATAATTTCCATACGGCAGCTTTTCGCAATGTGTAAACTATTGACACTTAACTGAATTAATCCTTAAAAACCCGATTTCTTTAGAATTTGATTTAAAAATTTTTTTTGACTTTCATTTCTTGAATAAAACATACTTTTAAAAATCCTATTTTGTTTTATGTATGGTTTACGGCTAAAAACATATTGTTACCTATCGACAACACTGGGCTTTAGTTGAGAAAAAAATTTCCTTGATAAAATTCCATAATATTAAACACAGATGAATTTTAAGAACTGATAATAAGGATAAGGGACAACATTAAAGAAGAAAATATGGTGTTCTAAAGCTTACAAACAAAGCAAAAAAGATGCAGCCTCGAATAAAAAACATTCATTTATTTTTATGTTTCATCAGCACTCAGGCTGCCATCTACACTCTGTCCCAAAAGTTTATAGAATCTTGTTTTTTGCCTATATTTTTTGTTGTATATTATGTATTTCGATGCAACTTACTGCATAGATTATGTTAACAGCAGTTCTACCCCGTATATTGAATGCTAATTTTTAAATCGTAGAATATACAGAAATAACCTGTCTTAAAAGTTTATAGACAAATGCAATTTTATGCAAATATGGTATCGGTAATCATGACGTCGATTCGGAATCTAATAAATGCGTTTTAAGAAAAGGAAAGTGGTCGCTTGCGTTTCAAAATGCCTAAAGCTTCGCAGTTCTTTAATGAAGAAGTGAGTAAAGTTCTGCATTTGAAATTGTTCGGTAAGACTGTTAAGAAAATATCGAAAGTTTTAAATCGTTCTAAAAGTATGATTTATCGTGTATTAACTCGTAAGACGCCATATGATCCAAAACCTCGTTCGGGAAGACCACGTGTGACGGATATTCGCAGTGATAGACGGATACAAAGAATGGCTTAAAGTCAGAAAATGTCGGTTCGCGATATTACTAGGGCTTCCCGGTTGCAAATCTCCAAGAACACTGTTCATAGACGAATTATAGAATCTGGTTATATGATACGAGCAAAAATGGCCTCAAAATGTTTCACATTAGTAAGCGATAACAATGGGCTCGTAATCATATGTCATATGGTGATAAATGGATGGCTGTCCTTATCAGTGATGAAAAAAATGGAACCTCGATGGACCTGACAAGAATATAAAATATTGGCATGATTTATGAAAAGATCCCAGGAGCTTTTTCAGTAGTCAAAGTGGTGGTGGATGTGTGATGGTGTGGGCGGCTTTCGGTTTCAACGGTCAAGTAAGTTTGGCTTTTCTATATTGCCTACAGAATTCTCCTAAATACATAGAAACACTAGAAAATCATCTTATGCCGTTTGCAAAAAACATAGGCGGATGAAATTGGGAATATCAGCACGATGATGCTCCCATCCATACCTCCAATGCTACGAAAAATTATTTAAACTCGGAAAATGTTACTGTTCTTGAGTGGCCACCGATGAGCCCTGATCTAAACCGAATTGAGAATGTGTGGGGCATTATGTCTCGGAAGGTATATGAGAATGGAGGGCAATTTTATTCTGTGAATGCCTTGAAGACAGTCATTGGAAGTGCATGGTACAACTTGGAAGCAGAGATATTACAAACCTTAATTATGTCGATGGAAAAAACGAAACACACTGTGTAAAATGTGTTTATGAATGAATAGTGGTATCAATTTTATATTTATAAAAGCATAATTTGGAATTCAAGGGAAATAGCGATACTTTACATAAACCATACAAAGGTAATTTCTTAGATCTCATAGAATTACTTGCAAGATTTCACCCAACCATGAAATAACATTTAGATCTTTGTATGAAATCAGCATCACATTCCTATTTATTTCATAGAAAAGAAGACGAACTGATTACTGCTTTGACTAAAAAAGTTAGAAAGTAAATAATATATTTAAATGAAAAAGCTAAGTATCTTGCAATTTTATTAGATTGCACTCCAGAGCCATCAAGAACAATTGTCTGTTATTCAATTCCTACTATTAGTTCACACTCTCCCTATATACATTTATATATATATCTTGTTCAAATTCTGCAATCGATTTTAAACTGGAGCTGGAGACCGGAAACTATAAACATTATAGACTTGGTTCTTGGGTATATCGATGGCCCATGGGATCATCGAAGCACCCCCATATTTTAGCCATATCTTTGCGCATGCGCAGTACGTTTTTCATTATATCTCGAAAACTATTAACATTACAGATTTGGCGACTTGGCGACAAAGTTGGCGACTTTGGCGACAAAGGGAATTTTCAAGATTCAATCGTTAATAAAATACTTTTTATTTATCCATTCAAGTTCAAATACATTTTTTTAAACTTGTAGTGGATGACACTTGATGTTAATACAGTTTTTTCAAATATTAATTCATTAATTAAATTTAATTAATTTTAGATTTATATGAGAGAAAAAAATTTCTAAATTAAAATTTTTCTTTGTTGACCTAAGTAGGAATTGACTTTAAATTTTTTTTTATATTACTTGTTTTAAGATATGTTAATGCAGTTGTCTCTGAAAATGATGTGAGTATACAGGAACGATTTGTTTGTTGTTAAATGGTAAAAGACTCGCCAGGAAAAGATTATCAGTCAAAATTGAAAGCCTATCAAAAAAAGAAGAATGATATTTGGGGAACACTGTGTGAGCAGTGGTACTATAACTAATGTTATCATACGTCCGGATTTCAAGCTCACGTCCGGACTAATGTCCGTATTTACACCAGTGAATGCGAGGAGAAAAATGTGGTTGTAATAGAGAGCGTTTTCACAAAAGTCAACGTCGTTCCGCCAATGAAAGAAAACTCATTGTTTACATCCATTGTTGAAAAAGGGGATGAGTCTCTTTATCCGCGCACCAGTTGAAACTGAAAATTTTTGGCAGTTTTGTTTTAATTCTGTTTATCATTATTGCAATTTTGAATTACCAAACATTAAGAAAAATCGTATATTTTTGGCATTTTGACGTCTTTAATTTTTTTCCCAGAAACGCTGCTCTGGGTTATGAAAGAGGGTCATTGCGTGACCTATGAGATAAGGTCACGGTCATTGGCAGGCAGCTTTAAGAATGTTATACTATACTTTGATCCATCCCCCGACGTGTTCGAATTTCAAACAAAAAATTATGGTAACCCTAACTACGGATTTAATATGAGAGGTTTTCCAAAAATGTTAGAAAAAGCGCTTATCTTGCAAAAGCCTCTCATTACTTTAAAACCACTGTTAGAAACGACGTAGGAATGTCGCTTCGAAAGTGTGAAATCTATGAGATCACACTCAAGAATCAAAATTTTCTCTTGCTTTGATTTTTTTTGAATATACTATTGACATGGAAAAGAATCCTAAATCCAAGCAATCGAAAATAAACTTCATGTCAAAACTCTTATTAAGTTTAGTTATTTGGTATGGCATACTGAATGAGGTAAATATTGCTGATAAGTAATTGATACTGAAGTAAGTAAATATAACAGGTCAAATGCTACTCAGTTTTTTAATACCAGATATTTCAAAATTCTAATATAGATATTGGTATGAAAATTAACATATAAAAGACCTTTTAATTTTTTTAAATGTATCGTGTATCGGGATTCATATCTTCTTTTAATAACTGTAAAGGAAATAGTGGAAGAGTTTGTTAAAAGTGACACCTGAATAGTGGCGTAGCTGCAACTTTTGCTGTCAGGGCGAACTTGCAATATGGCGTCCTTTATTTACAAGTTACAACCTCGAAATAATGATTATAAATTCCAAGGAAAAATATTTTATTGGCTACGTAATTCGTCATTCTACACCCTCAATTTCTGCAGATAGGTTGCGAAATTTCTCGTCCAACACCAATGTTTCTTTCATATTTCGGCAATTTACCGACAAAAGGCGAAATATACGAATCAATTACGTCATTTTTTCATGTACAGGACGATTGAGCTTTTGTAGCTTCTTTTCTTAGTCATAAAATTGTTTTCCTACGTGTCTGATTTTCCTGCCCCTTCGAAAATGCCGTCCCTCCACCTCCGCCCCCTTCATCTACGTTATTGAACCTAAATTTAAAAATAAAAGAACTTGATGAAAAAAAAAACAGTTTTAATTTTAAGGAAATGATCAGCTGTTTCATCTATCAAAGAATATTTCCAAATTCAATATTTTCTAGTCATAATCTATAGTGACATTTTTTCTTTCAAGAAAAGATTCGAAATTTATCAAGGATATGGGACGAAATATGAATTTTTAGGTAATTCAGATGATAGTCACAAACTGTCTGAAAACGCAGAGACGTAAATGCGACTTTTCAAGACAAAATGGATTGCATTGATTCATTTATTGAAATCAAAATGTGTCGTCGAGTTTTGCATAACAGGATAACAATATTATAATATTTATTTTAAAATTAATTTATCTGAACTCTATTTAAATTGTGTGAGTGTGCGTTTGTGTCTGACTGTTCTGAAAAATTTATTGACCTTGTCAATGACCATCGTATCTGCAGAAAAATCTTTCTCATGATTCAAAATATTATATTTTTAAAATTTTTTTATAAAGTTAACATTTTAATTACCTTCAAAATCGTTCATAAATCAAATATTTCAATTAATTGTCATTTTCACGTATTTCTTAAGCCCTTAATATATCAATTTGTAAAGTGTAATAAATAGGAAAATGCAATAAATTATTTTGTTTTACGAAATTAGTTTCAAGGCCCCGCAAATAAACTTTGTACCAGGCCCCGCTTTTGTTCGGGCCAGGCCTGCAAGTAGCATATAGTTTGAATAAACATATTTGTAATTGGAGTTTTTATGCCTTTCCGTTTTGCTAAAAAATATATTTTATTAGAGTCTATAAACTTTTGGGACAGAGTGTATATGTTGTAAATTGATTTAATAACATTTTCAGTATGTATCCTTCTGGCAACAACAGGCATTAGAGCTTCAGTTTTTTTCTCAAGAGTTTAGAAGACAAAATTGGGTATGTTTAGGGTTTCCATAATTGCCAAACACTGATACGGGACGTTTAAGTGCTAAATAAATAAAACATGAAAAAAGTGGGTAGGTAATGATTTATTTTATTCTGATAAAATAAATCACTACAGTTTAAGAAATCTAATAATAAAATGAACACGTAGAATCATAAAATCTTGCAAGGCTAAGCCAAAGCCCAGTCATATTTTAAAGTTGATTCTACTTTCTATATTATATCATTTTCTTCTTTCACATAATTATAAAACTGGACGTAAGTGATTTTAAAATTATAGTTATAAATCAAAATAGCTGCGTTTGTCTCCACTGACAACCTTTTTCTTTCGTCCGACCATTGAGTTGACAATAGGGAAAATATTCCTTCCACATTTGCATTGTCAGCTGGAAAGGCAAAGCAGAGTTCAGGGAGAAAACAGGACAAAAACGGGACAAATACAGTGGGTGTTCGCACATTTTTAGAACGATTTTTATGATATTTTAAGAAATATTTTACCTACTTTTTTGTGTTTTAATTGTTCAGTTTGATAGCCTGTATTCTTAACTATCTTTCTACATCGTAACTTCCATGACAATAATGATTTTTGTGGTATCGGAAGAGGTATTTTGTCCCATTTCTCTTGAACAGCTTTCCAAATTCTAGAAAAGGTTGTAGGTCGATTTTTGGATAATGCGGTTTTCAAAAGCCCAAAATCTTAAAAAATTATGGGTGGTACGGAACTATTACTGATTGATGGCATTGTGGGTAAAGAGATGTTATTTCATATTTGAAGATTGTAGATAAAATATGATAATATGACAAATATGATGTCCTGATAGTATGCGGAGTTTATCTTAACATTTTTTATCCACTCTCTTTACTTTTATTTTGCCATTATATGAAAAATCAGCAACATCATAATTTCCTTAGGAAATCTTTCTTTAGATTCTTTGAACCATGTTTTAAGATTTTTTTCTCCTCTTTGATGATAATAAAATGAATTTTTTTCTAGCAGTCATTTAAATAGACTCAAGCTTCATCTATTGTTAAGACATTTTTCCATTTTGTCCGGATAAATGCTTTTTATAAAGAGTTCTGCATTCGGCGATATGACGTGGAGAATGACGATGAAAATGGTATTTTTTTTTTTTTTTTTTACCTTTTTCGGATTCAAATCAGTGTTAATATTTTTTTACAGTTGATATACTGAACATTTTAATGATTTTTCAACAAATCTTTGGCTTGGAGGATTTTCTTTCAACATTAAAGAGATCTCACCTTTGCAATATTCGAAGAACTGCGTTTTTTCCTTGGATACGTATTTGGAGCAATTTTCCCACTTGAAACCAAACTTGGACGATTTTTTCCTTTCTTATTAACAATATTACCTATTGCGGCTTTAGATATAAAAAAACCATGGCTTTCACATCATCTTCAAATAACTGAATAAGTCAAAAAAACATAGTCTTCCATCCATCTCTTCTTTAAAAGCACCATTTTGCATTTAAACAAAAAAAATTGTAGCAAATGATAAATTATAGCTTCAAAAATGTAATTGTTGCGCAAATGAATTTTTCCAAGCAAACGAATTTTCCTTACAGCGAAACGAAATCGTTCTAAAAATGCGCGAACACCCTCTGTAGTAATACGGGACATTTTACTGAAATTCGCTGATAGTCCTGTATATACGGGACGTATGGCAACACTAGGTATGTTGCTTAAAGGCAACACTTGGCATTTAAGAGTTAAGTCTCTATGTGTTACATGCCACAGAAAGCTACCATAACTTTTGTACTAAAGGCTCTTATAAGCTTTGATGTTCTTATTTCGTCCAAGGTACTTAAATACTTAACTGCTCTTGTAACGAGTATGCCTTGATGATGTCATACAAATCGTCATCCGTTAGTTTATATATAACTCGTTCTAATAATAAGCTTAAGCATATGCAGAGTGATATACACCTTCACATAATTTTATTGAAAAATAATATTCCAGTTCCACTTCATTTTAACGATAGCTGATTAAAATAAATCTTTATTTGCGTATAAAGGCAATGTAATGGAATTTCGAAGAATGAAGTCATGATAAAAACTTGTATAATGGTCAATACTTATCTGAAAGATGCTAAGTGCTTCCGATGCTAATGATTCTATTTATTCGATAAAGAAAGATATCAAAATAAAGAAATGCACTTTAGAAAACTTGATATTCCTTTCTTGAACATAAGTAACTTGTTTATTGCTTGCTTCTTTAGTGAATTGTAAGCAGAAAAATGGATCCAGTTACACACCATGGAAGCAACTCCAGAATACACAATTCGAGATAAAGCTGCTTTCGTAAAACTTTATTGGAAAATTTCTAATGCTATATTTTTCCAAAATTAATTATGGTTGCGTAAGGTGTCCGTTCGGCAACTAATTGCATTTGGTTCAATTTTACATACACTTAGCTGAGTTTTCAACGAAGAACGTGTATCCAAAACCAGTGGTATATCGTATACATCCAGAGTCGCGGTGACCTGCTGGTATACTCTCGGCTTCGGAGACGGAGGGTTCCAGGCTCGAAACCTGATTCAACTTAAGTCTGTCGTGTCCGACTGTTGCACGTTAGATCTGACGCAGGAGGCCAAACGCCCTCCCGCTCGTGTGATGCGAAAGTTTGGAGAAAGGATGCCAGCTCAGGCGTCGTCCAAAATAGCCTCGTATTTCTTAACAACGGGACAATAACGTAACTAATTTAAACTTGTAGACTTCCACAATGCGGTGCATTTTGTCGTTAACTTCGTAGGAAAAAAAGAATCGATTATACAAGCTGGACTTCTTCCCGTTATAGGGTTGCGTCCAAAATTAGAAATTTAAATTTTGGTGTCAAGATCATACACAAATTTAATTTATCTAGCTTTTGGGGATTTTATGGTATCAGTTTCACATGTACTCGAACATATATGCCGACATTAACACCTCAGAAAACTCTCGAACTCGGAGCCAGAACGACCGACTCCCTGTCGGTTGGTTGAGTATGTGTGTAACTTTATTGAAAAGCAAGAGCAAAAAAAGGACAGAACATGTAATAAAATACTGGCGTGCAAAAATTAAGGACCGTTTCGTAAAATGCGAGAAATTTGCAATTAATAAGAAAACTGTGGTTCAAAATCAGTTGCTCGAATCGAGTATCATACATATTTTACAGTGAAGATTCGGTCACGAGGGCATTTAGAGGGGCAGCCAGAAAGAGATGAAGACGGAAAGGGATTTCGACTCATCCCGTTTCACAGAAAGTTGATAACTGATGAAACTTTCACGAATGGCTATGTTTGGTGAGCATAATATTTATATGTATTTTCATAAACGTAGCACAAATATTCGGGAAGATATAAAGGTTTCTTTAAAATATCCAAAATTTTCCAGCATGTTTGTTGCTTATAACATGCAGAGTTTTCATTCAAATTATACGAAACTTGCAGAACACTCGACAATGTGTTACAGAAGTATTGTTTAAAAATTTGAATCAATACGTTGAATAATAGAGGAAATATGAGTATTTGTACTAAATAATTTTTTACTGCGCATGTGCGAGACGTTGCGTAATATTTCTTTCATAACTTCAAAGCCAGATATCTAAAGCAACTTATAAAAATATTCCTTTTTAATCCCGTTAAAATTCAGAAAGAGGTCGGCATTTCAGTGAGGAGAATTCAAATTTCTCTTTGAGAGAAGCTAAGTGATGAAGGTTTTTCCACAAATTGATACTTTTGAAACTTAAATCTTCGAACAGCGACATTGAATTTTAGGAAAGTTAAATATCTTGAATACCCATGTACACTTATAAATTAAAGACATTATTTCAATTGCATTTCTTCGAATAACATTCGAAGATTCAAGTTTTAAAAAAGATCAGTTTGTGCAAGAACCCTCATTATTTAGCTTCTCTTAAAGAGAAATTGAAATTCCTCTCACTGAAATGCCGATATCTTTCTGAATCTTAATGGTATTCACCTGGAATTTTTATATAAGTTGTTTTATATATCTGGCTTTGAAGTTATAAAAGACAAACTACGCTACATCCTGCACAAGTGCAGTAAGAAATTATTTAGTACAATTACTCATATTTCCTCTAATATTCAACATATTTACTTCAAATTATATTAAAATACTTTTGTAACATATTGTCGAGTCTGCAAATTTCTTATAATTTGAATGAAACTTCTGCATGTTATGAGCAAAAAACATGCGGGAAAATTTGGGATTTTGAGAGGAAACCTTTATATCTTCCTGAATATTTGCGCTATGTTTAAGAAAATGCATGTAAATATTATGCACATCAAACATAACCATTATTGAAAGTTTTATCACGTTATAAGCTTTCTGTGAAACGGGATGAGTCGAAATCCTTTTCCCTATTCATCACTTTCTGGTCGCCCCCCCCAATAGCCCTCGTGAACGAATCTTCACTGTAAAATGTACATGATACTCGATTGTATGTCACGCAATTCTCCAGAATTGGTTTCGAACCATAGTTTTCGTATTAATAGCAAATTTCTCGCATTTTACGAAATAGTTCTTAATTTTTCTACACCAGTGTATAATAATACACAAAAGGAGAACAAAACAATATAGATGTATTATAATACATAAAAAGAGATGATCAAAATATACGAATGTAGGTTTGTAGTTTCTTATGGGACAAGGGACAGACCTAGACATACTGCGACGAACGCTAGTTAATTACGAACCGCACAGAAAGATCATTAAAAAAAATTCTTAAAAGTGACAAGATCAAATCAAGTTAATCAATTTAATATCTTTTAAAATAACAAATACATTCACATGAGGGTTATCTCCTAAAATTTCTTTTAAATTGATATTAATTGCTCCAAAATGGGCTCGACGTTGACGATAAAAATTTTTGCATTCACATATGATATGCTTTATAGTTAAAATGCAATCACACCTATTACAAATAGGCGCAGGGTCAGAATGTAGAAGGTAATTGTGTGTTAGATATGCGTAACCTATTCGAAGTCTTGTCAAGATAACATCGTACTTTCTTGTAGAAGGTGTGTTTTTAAAACCTTTGACAGATGCCTGAATTTGGAACAATTTATTCTTGGGCTGTCTATCCCACGTCGACTGCCACACTTGAAGAATGAACTTTAAAAAAAAATAATAAGTAAATAGGTTTGAACATTGATGCATTACAGTGCGGGCCCTCCACAAAACTGGGGCCGTTGTGCTGGGTCCAGTATACAGAAAGTCATGAATACCAGAAGAATTACGTGAAAAGTTATAAACAAGAGAAATGGATAGAATCAATCGAATAATAAGACATCTCGATAGACAAACTACCCAAAGATCGATTCAGTTCAAAATTTAATCGTTTCTACATTTCTGATGATAATGTCGAACTCCACGTTTTTTCTATCTTGCGAGTTTGCGTTAAAAGCCCGAATAAACAGATATTCAACCGTGGATTATGGCGGATTACCAAATTTTGACAAAGAACTACATTTCTAGAAATAAATCTATATCTCAATTTTCATCAATATATTTAACTGTGTTTTTGAGTTATCGCCTTCACATGCAAACGGACGGACAGAAAGCCTCCCCATGTCCCCATTTTGTCCAAAATGTTTGCAAATAAACAATTGTGGTGTAAAGATCACCTATTAAATTTCATCAGTCCAGCTGGTTAAGTTTTTTTAATCATCTTTTTCACAGACATAATGCCAAAAATGATTTTGGGGACCCACGGAGGTGAGTATAAAACTCGGTCCATTAGCTGATGGATTTGGTAGACTTTGTTACAGATCTACAATTTCGCTGTCAAGATCACATACCGAATTTCTTCCATCTAGTGAGGGTCCCGGTAGCTTACTGGTAAGGTTTCGTCTTCGGGGTCAGGGGGTTTCCAGGTTCGAGCCTCGATTCCACTGAAGACCCGCAGTGCCTGTTTGACGTAAAATCAGACGCAGGTGGCCAAACGTCCTGTCGCTGGTAAGGTGCTACACATTCAACCCCGCCCACCCTACTGGGTTCAAGGCATTAAAGAGCTCGAAGGGAAGAGAACCGACCAGCAGCACGAAGAGGACGCAAAGCCCTATGCGGAAGTTTGGAGAGAGAGGGCTTCAAGCTAAGGTGCCGTCCTCTTCATATGGCTGAGGTTCAAACTTACGAGGTCCGTCAATAATTTTCGTGTTGCTTCAAAACAGGACGTTAATATAACTATACTAAACTAACTCTTCCATCTAATTCAGAATTCAGGACGTGTTTGTGGTGTTTTATCTGTGTTCACAGATATAACACCACTAACACGTCCCCGTGCCATTGTGACCCTCTATAAGCGGTTCGTGTTCACAGACAGATAGTCAGGCATTATTCCAAAAATGCTTTTTTCGGTTTATTTCAGTTTAGTTATATTAGCGTCCCGTTTTGAAGCAATACGAGGGCTATTTTGGGACGGACTTCGTAATTTTGAACCACGGTCAGATGACGAGGACGATACCTGAACTGGCACCCCCACCACAAACGTCTGCACCACACCAACGGGAGGACCCTACATAGGATTTAACGTGCAAAAGGCCCGATACATGCCGGATCTTCAGTGAAATCGGATTTCGAGCCTGGAACCCCCCGGCCCCGAAGGCGACACCGTACCACTAGTTTACTGCGGCCCCATGGTTTTTTCGGACTCTGGAACTTGGCGATTCATTAAAACATAATTCGTCTCGAGTTCAAATTTTTTGGCGGTTAAAATACTTTGAATTTTCATGCTTCGTATTCGAGAATATAAAATTGGTGGTTTGGTTCCCGGTTGTATAACTACATCCAAATGTAAATACGTGATATTTTAAAAGCAGAAGAAATAACAGGGAATGAAATGTGTTGCATTACGAAGCAAATCACCGAATACAGCTAAAAAAAGATTTTGATGAAGGAAAAATTGAAATAAATCGACTGCTTATCGGGTGAACGTGTTCTTCAGAAAATACCGCTTTTAATTACCGATAATGAGAAAGAAAAAAAGGAATATATTGAATCTGTGTATGCAAAAATTAAAATAACAGGCTAGATAAACGAAACTGAGAATTACAAAAGTCGGTCCGCATAAGCACGTGTGCAAAAATTCGGCACACTTTTTATTACTTCAATTTAGATATAGCAATCTGCATAACAAAAGTACAGTTTGACCATTTTTTTGTAGCATTTATGTTCTAGAAATCTGATGCAGAAATATTTATTCGTATTGAAGAAGATGGCCTTGAAACTACAGCCGGTACATTAATTGCGACATCTAAAATGCGATGATATCGAAGGTTTAATGTATTGGTGAATGAATACATTTAATTGCTGCAGTTCTCATGTTGCAAGGTGTGGGTAGCATGATAATTTACGAAGCGTGTAGGGAAAGAAAATACCGTTTTGGTATCGAAATATACAGAAATTTTTGAAATATGATTTTATTATTACATGAAATAGAATATTTTAATTGTTTACATGCTTTTATTTAACTTCATTTCTTTTATATTTGTGTGTCTCTTGATGTTTTTAAATCGAATTGTTTACAACTTTTAAACTCATGATGTGTTTTCTTTTACCTTTTCTTCACTCGACTGTATTAAAATTTAAAGTTTCATATACGTTTTAATTTTTCCATGCTCTACTATATACATTTTTTTAGTTCTGCATCTTTTTTCATGTTTTATTATGAGTCTATGTTCAATTATTGCACTCTGCCAATTGAATTTTTATCTGTGGTGTGCGTTTTCTTCTTTAAACTTTTTAATTCCTTGTGTGCTTTTAAGGATTTTGTGTTTGCGTGTATTTAATATTTAAGTTCTTTGTGTTTTGAAATGATTTTTAGGTTTAATGTTTTCAATTTTTTAAAATCCTTAATGCGTTTTATGGTATTAATATGACAGTATACAACTTTCAGAATCCTAGTGTGTCTTTTAGTGTTCTTGTGATTGTGTGTATTCATTTTAAATTATTTATGCGTTTGTAAAGTTTTTTTATGGTTTAGTGTCTTGAACTTTTATATTCTCTGTGCACAACTTTTTTTTCTGGTGCGTTTTTTAATATGTTTAAGATTCACTTATTACAGCTTTTGTTCTTTGTGTGTTTGTTATTTATTTTGTGTCTGCACTCTGTAACTGAAGTTTTTCTGTAGTGTGCTTTTCTTTTTAAATAAAATGAAAATAAAAAAAATTTAAAATTTTTCATTTCTTATGAAATTTTATGATCGATTTTTCATTCCTTGATGTGTTACAGTTCTGAAATTGTGTACAGTTGTGTGTTCCCGATGACAATAAAATATTTCAAAATTTTCCAAAGTTGGCAATCAAGTAATCGCTTAATTTATATTTAATTTGGATTTTATATGAGAGGCACCATGTGGTGACGAACTGAGAAAACATTTATTTAAAAATATATTATAATTATATTAATTAATTATGAAATATATTAAAAACTAAAAAGCAAAAAATAATAACTTTAAAAAAAACTTTTTATAATGTAATAAAAAGCATAAAATAATTTTTTCGTCAAAAATCTGGGGATCAAACAAATATTGGAAAAGCGTTCAGGCGATGCCTACGATACGGTAAGGAAATTAAGTCACGGTGAAATTATAAGAATGAGGGCATTCTTATCATTTCATTAAAAAACAAACATTCATTAAAAATCAAAATATATCATAAATGTGATTAAAATTGAAAGTACACTACTAAAAGTGTATTTTTTCAAACTTTTTTGGTTGGTATCTAGAAGTTAGTCTAGAACACACAATTTCGTCGACAATATGGTTATCTGAGGAATCCAGCGGATTAGTTCCATAGTCAACCCAATGGCTAGATCGCTTACGTTTGCGTTTTTGAGTTGTTTACATAGTACGCGGATTTTTATAAAGCTTAAAAATATTTAATTAAATAATAAAATATATTTTAATTAGGATGATTTCAATTAGTAAAAAAAATGACAAATAGAACTTGTCTTTATTTAGTGATTATATATTTTTCCGATCACATAATTGAGAGATTTTTTTTTGCCTTATAATAAAAATCGTTTGCATGGATTTTTTGAAGTTGCTTAGTCATATTTTGGAATTCATTGTTTGGAGTGCTGTCTTCACCTGCGTGATGGTTTCCTTGATGCGCCGCATTGTTCATTTTTCTTTTTCATATATATTAAGAGCGTTTCCTCTCAAGTGTAAATATTAGAACTGAGTAAATCTTAATTTTTTACTATTTCTTGTTCTGAAGAACAGTTGCCCTTAGTAGCGAAGCTACTAAGAATAAATGTTCAGAGTAATGAAAAGAATCTGATTCTTTACATTCACTAAGCTAGCGAAGCTACTAGGATCCCGCTTTGCTGAAAGCGAAGCCGCTGACGTTTTTTTAAATTAAAAAAATTTGCCCGGTGCCCACTACAGTATGCCGCAGGCATGGTGAGAACAATTTCTCCCGTTTCATTAGAATAATTAAAAGAAACAGATTCTATACATTCAATGAGCTTGGAAAGCTAGTAGTTCTGTTGAAATTCTACATTTAAAACAGGAGATATTGCAACGACAAACCACAAACGCAAATGGGTTCGAAAAACGATTCAACTTTAAACGATTATCTTTTAACTGTGACCGATGCACGTTTGTTTACCATTAGCATCCATCTTGCTTTGGCGACTTGGCGCGCTGGCGCCGTTGTAATTAGAGTGTGTTCCAACTTGTAGATTTCAACCACTTTTTTGACTGCGGTGATCGAATGACTAGAAGTGATCGAATGATTAGAAGTGATTGATTCTAATTAAATGATTGAAGTGAATGATTCTGGTGATCGATTGACTGATTTTGACTGAATCTGCACATGCCCATTAGCGTACTGTACCTGAAAACCCTATGTATTATTTTTGCTATCAACATCCCCTTTTCTCAACTAATGGACGAGTTTTCTGTCTTGTTTATTTGCTGTAAAGTATGGCTTCCGCTTTACCCATCAAATTCCGGTGATAATATTAACCCCTTGCTGAAAAGCGTGAAATAGAGGGCGCTGCTGTGCAGCCCAAGAAAGTAAAGGGGAATTTGTTTTACGTGTAAGAGGGGAAAAAATGTCCATGGTAATAAAAACCAGATGGCCTCTGAACCCCCACTTGTGGACTTGTGGGGTGTTAAAAGTTTTAGTTAGCCTATGTTCTGCATGGAAGGGAATCGCCAGACCTAATAATACTGGTAAGAACTGAAATTCAATCTCGATTGGAAATTAAGCTGTTGTTATAGTTGTTTATTAAAGTTTGTTATTGTTACTAAAGTTTGCGTAATAATTGAAGAAATAAGTACACCATTGAACAATACACAACACCCTTAAGTCTCGCGCCCGTCATATTGACGTGCATCTAAATTATAGCATTTTTAGGCTTATAAACTAAAATTTAATCGTTAATTAGCTTTATAATTTGACACAAAAATTACGTAGGATCCATAAGCATCTCAAGTATTCTATGCCTTCTTAGATGAATGAAAACGACAACCCCTTTCTAAAACAGGAGGGGCCATGTTATTAGATGGCAAACAAAAAAAAATACGACCCTTAAGGGGTTAAGTCGATGGGAATCTTCAAAATTTCAACACTCTGAAGTTATGTTTAAAGTGTGGTTTTCTAATATTATGGCTTAAGGATACATTGAAAATATTAAATTTCATGTTCCTATTGTTGCAGCTCTCAATGTTCACTTAAAATAAGAACCTAATTTTGAGGAAAGGTTGCCACAATTATTCTTAATAGCTCTTTTTTGGCACTTTGTGTACTCAAGAAAGAACTGATTTGAACTTGCTCCTGATATGGAATTCAATTGGATTTGGCGATCGCTTAAATTGGAGGGTTACTGGAAAACGGAAATGAACCCTCACCACGGAAGTTCTGTAAAACCAAAATAAACAAATCAGAAAATTCTTTCTTACAAAGCCTACAGCTGCGGATGAGGTATCAGTGAATAAAATTTTTTACCGACTTCTGACTTAGCACACTCAGTTTACGTTAACTCTATCGATACAAGAGCGTCCCAACCGTCCCTTCATGCAAAAGACGGCGGACGTCCGAATATCACTGTGAAGTTTCCACCCCCTTTTTTTAAGTGTGATTGATTTCACACTCGCAGCGCTCGCTTTCTTCGTTAGAGTGGCTCGCCCAGAAGGGTTGGGGGAACAGGGGAGGAGGTGCTTAGAGTTTGGAGATTGCCAGCTTTTATTGCGGTTTTTCGAAGGGGAAATGAATTTTTCTTATCTTAGAAAGAGAAACTGGGGCGTTCCCGTATTTTGAGGTCTCTCTATTCCAATGGTCTTAGAAATCAGAGAGCACATCGTTTGTGGGGGGTAGAGGTGGGAGGGGAAGATTGAAAGTGCGGAAGTTTTCGTACGAGTTTGCTGGTGAAAAATGTAAACATTTTCCAGAACTGAAACTCGCCTTCCCCACCCCTCAAGAAGAAATAAACAAATATTATTTTTTAAATACTAAGAAACCGAAAAAGTAAGAAACTTTGTTGATGCATTTGCTCCGTTAGTGAAATCGTTTGAATATATGTGTGCTTTATAGCAATATTCTGATTTATTTGACAAGATCTTGAATTTTTCCCAGTGGTAGTGAAATGGATTCGCAACCTCCCCTGGATATAATTTCATACGGAGTTAAAATCAATCCAGTGGGAATCTTCTTCCATAGCATTTCTCGTTTCTTCCATAATAAGACGCGTTTTGTGTTTAGCTTCGTAGTATCTAAATAGAATCGAGACAGCATTTGGACCTCTTCCCTTCGATTGATTGGTTCCAAAATTTGATACAGGTGTACCATTTAGGTGTCAAGACCACATATATCATTTATCTGCCTCTTTGCGTTTTTTGAGTTCCGTTTTTTCGGCCGTAAAACAAATAGATAAACAGTCCAGGGTTCGATGGATTTCATCCAAAATCATACACATGCCTACAGTTATGGCGCAATGATCAAGAACTAAAATTCATCCATCTGGCTTGTTGCGTTTCTGAGTTGTCGCATTCACATACACATATATAGACAGACCAAAAGACAGTCAATTCATTTGATGGATTTTGCTCAAAATTTGATTCAAATCTACAATTCTGGTAATAAAACCATATTTCTAAAACCATACGCCATATTTCATCTAGATAAATCATTTCGTTTTTGAGTAATCGTGTTTACAAAAAGACAGACAGTTAAAATTCGAAAAACGGTTTCATCGGAACTAAAATAATAAATAATTGTAAAATATACTTTAAAATAATTTTAAAAATTTATTATAATTAGAGATAAAACTGTACGGAAATTAAATTGACGTCACTAAAAAGATATTTTTTTGGAATTTTAAGAGTTATAAAAATAGTTTTTGTACAATAATAAGCTTAGATGGTTTTCAAGAAAATTTTTAACATTTCGATTGATTTTTTATTCAAAATCTAATTAAAATTTTGAAAAGTTCTTTCTTAATGACTACTCAAGAACAGGACAAACACCAGAATACCTGCTAAATTTTCTAGCTCTAGATCCAACGGTTTTGTTCTATAAAGCGTTTTGGATTATTTTTGTGTCATGCATATCCCATCAGAAAATTTACAGATAGTATCTAGCCTATAAACGTTATAATGTTAAAACACCGGGATTTATCAAAATCTCAAGGCCTCTCTCTCTTTTTACAATTAAAATCCTTTCTCTTTGTATACTTCGCTTAGGAGAAAGTAAAGAATGAGTAAAATCACGCCAAACTTTTAATCTTAACGCCAAAATCCCCTTCCCCTCATCAACCTGTTTCAGTAAAACTGCCATACTGAAACCCCTGCCAAACTTGGCTAACAACCAGAACCAGCTATTTTGCATCTCCTCAAACTTTTCCAGCAGCTCTGTCGATAAGCACCAAGGATTCTCTTAAACCTCTAGATTCGAATCACGCATTTGGCGATTACTTCCATCAACAACAACTCCCCTGCCTCGGGAGGAGAACAACACAAAGCGGGCCCACTTTCTCATCAGTTAAAAATCGGTCTAATAACACGGGCCCTCTGCGCCACGAAACCGGATTCTTTATCAAGGGCAGCTGCTTTTTTAACTGGAAGATAACGGGCTTATCGGGCCCCGCGATCTGCGTTAACGCCCAGCCCGCCTGCTCCTAAGCAAACACCTATCTGTTCAGTCAGTCAGTCTATTTATAAATTCAGCGGAAAAGCCAATCTTTCCCGTTAAAGATAAAGAAGGAAGAAAGACACGGTCTTCTCTTTCGCGAAAGACTGTGAATACCGGAGAGACTGGAAGATGGGTCCCAAAGATGCGTTCTTCCAGGAAAAAATTGAGACTGGGATGGTGAGGTGGATGGGTAAGGTTTGGAAATGGTGAAGATAAGGTTTAGTGATAGGACGGCTTAAGGTTAGACGTGGGAAGGATATGGAGTTTGTGTGATGGTGAAATTGGATTGTGTTACCTGATGTGTTTGCTGTTTTGAAGAAAAAGTGTGGGCGGTGATTGACGATTTCATTGACAGGAGGTATTCAGCATTTTCTATCAATGTCAATCTGTGTTGATATTCTTGGTGTAAGATCTGGAAAATAAGTTGTACTCAGACTTAAAATGTGGTTTGAAACGAAAGATATGAATATAATAATGACAGGAACCAGAGGTAGGGTTCTTTCTCCGGTTTCTCGAATCCTTTACACGATATGGTCGGGTCCGTTTTATCCAATGGCTAATTGGGCTCTATTCCAGGGGCGCCATTGATCCAAAGGCTCCTACAAATTTATTATGCTGATATCATTTTAATTTTGAAACAAAACACTGTTTAATTTTTATTTCAAACACGGAAAGGCTGTGATTCGCCAAATCTTATAAGGGATTAATCAGATAGAGAGAACAAATGACTTTTTCTTCTTTCTTCACTCCTTAACTATTTTATTAGGTAGGAATTTTCTTTGGGCTGTAGGCGCTAACACTCCTACCTAAGGTTTTGATAGGGCGCCAAATAACTCCAGCCCAAGAAGCTCAAATTTGTTAAGATGTCCCTGAATATGGATCGTTTTATGTTTAGCACCGTTGTACAGTGAAAAGAACCGAGTATGCATTTTGAAACATTTCCTTTTGAATGACTGGTTCCAAAATTTCACATAGATCTGTAATTTTGGAGAAAAAACATCCCTCATTATTTTATTTAATTAACTCATGGGGTTTGGGGATATCATATTCAATACACACGAACAGACAGTCTATCCTTTCAGGGATTATATCCGAAATTACTGAAAGGTCTGCAATTTTAGCGTTAAAATTTAGTACTAAGATTCATTCATCTACCTTGGGGCGTTTGTTGCGTTCACAAACAGAAGAATAGACAGACCGACAGATAATCAACACTCTGGTGGATTCGATAGAAAATTTGATAAAGATTTACAATTTTAATAATACAGACATATGCTTTATCTAACTCGCTGCGTTCTTGAGTAATCATGTCAGCATCTATATTAACGAAAAGATATACAGACTTCCCTTAGATGGATTTCTTACAAAGTTTGATGGAAATCTGCAATTTAATTGCAGACGGCATACCAAATTTCATCATTCTAGCTTGTTGATTTTTGATTTTTCGTAACATGATTTCAGACAAAATTTCGAGATATAGTTGGTTTTTTTCTTACGATTACAATATTTTCTCTTTGCATTCTTCATGTATACATGAAGGAAAAAGAACCTTTGAAAAATAGCTTTAACATAATCAGAATAAAATAAAAGCTTTTTTAAAAAAAATCTCCACCTGGTAAAGTGATTGGTGTTTAACAAGATTCTTTGGTAACAGATATTTTAAATAAGAAAATACAAATATTTATTAAAAGTTATAGTTATCACAGTTGAAAAATTGTTTCTAATTTTTTTTACTGAAAATTCCTATATTTTTCTGTACTTGTGCTGCTATTATTGTATTTAGACTGCAAATTGTGATGTAGTTTTACAATTTTTGTGTCCTGAATGTACATTTTTATGACTGTGTCATTGTATATTTTAACTATATCTTCTTTAACTATCACAGTATTTTGTACCTGTGTCATTGTTTTTTCTAATTTGCATTGTTTTGTGCTATTACTAATTTTGTCATATTACTATTTGTAAATAGAAAAATAAAATGTTTTTTGTTACATTTTGATTTGTTATTTTGTAGCTAAAAATATCTGTAGTATTTGAGCATTATATCCTGGAAAGTTTATTTAAATAAACTGAGCGCTGACACTAAAAGGGGTGACAACTTTATGATGAAAGAAATTATTAGCTTTAAGTCAGAGTTTCTACAAAAGTTATCCCAACCTAAAGCTCTTTTAAAAATGACGTATTACTATAAAATTTACTGTGAGGGAAGTCAGGGAATTTTATCGATCTGGAAAAATCAGGGAAATTAATAGTTATTTGTTTCTTGAGTTATTATCTATAAATTAGTATCTTATATCTAGCATTATTTATAACAATAAATGGAATTTTAAAAACTTATGTTCATTTATAAAAGCATAAGATTTTGATTAGAGCAATTAATCTATGATTTGTTAAAGAATAAAGATTTGAAGTAATATTTTGGCAGTTACTCTTGTTTAAATCTTTGCTAAAATATATATTGGGTACGTATTTCGTATTTATTTATTTTTCTTTTCAATTCAAATTTATAATTTTCTATTATTTGGGTACATATAATACAATTTTTATATTTATGTTGCAACATGTTATTCTGGTACCCATGCAAAGAACACTAATTAGTTATTGAACTGTTTTAAAGTTTTGAGCAAAGATCACAATAACCTGTACTGTTAATATAATTTAACTTGTGTTGCAAAGAGTAGTTTTAATGTTTCTTAGAATTCTTAAGAAGTTTTAGAAGCAAAGTATTTTGTTAAAATTTCCAGTATTTTTTACATATAAGAAATGTAATATACTGTTTTAATAGATTTTTTTAGGAAGTTCATTCCATTTTTTAAAAATTAAATTTCATAAAAACATTTGATTTTTTTTCATATTAAATAATTGGTAAAAGTGTTTAATAATATATATTGCCACATACAGTGATTCTGAGAAGGGAGAAATCCAGGAAACTAATTAGTAGCCGTAAATCAGGGAAATGTTGTAAGTTTAGTCAGGGAATTTTTTTTCAGTTTCTGTAGCCACCTTGTTTCAGTAAATGTTACTGTAATATTTACTGTATTTCAGTAAAATGTTACTGTAATATTTATTGGATTTCAGTAAAATGGTACTGTAATATTTACTGTGTTTCAATAAATGTTCCTGTAAAATTTACTGTGTTTCAATAAATGTTACTGTAAAGTAGACTGTGGTTAAGTATATATTAATGTAAAATTTACACTTAAAAGCGCTGTATGCTATGCAGTAGAAACCTATAATTGTAGTAAAAGTTCCTGTAAAAATAGCAATACATATTACCTTAGAATTTGTGATAAAATTTACTGTAAATCGGTTAATGTTACTGTAAAATTTACAGTACACTTTAATTTTTTTTCTACTGTAAAATTTTACAGTAAAAATTGAATTTTACAGTAAAAAGTACTGGCACCCTGATTGCCAGTACTTTTTACTGTAAATTTGCAATAATTCTTTTTATAGTGTACGTTTAGTTTAGTTATATTAGCGTCCTGTTTTGAAGCAACACGAAGATTATTTTCTAAAGTATCTCGTAATTTTGAACCGTAGTCAAATGACGACGACAATACCTGAGCTGGAAACCCCTATCCAAACTTCCACACTACACCAAAAGGAGGACGTTACGCTACGAGCATGTAACAGGCTGGCAGACATGGCGAACCTTCAATGGAATCGGGTTTCGAGTAAAAAGCGAAAATAATGATACTTGGTAAAATTGACAATATACTAGGGACCACGTGACATCACAGGTGTAGGCCAGATATAACTGCGCATGCCATCTAACATATGACTGTACTTTTTCTTACGTTCTGCTGGGACATCAGTCATTTTTCCTTCAACAAGGAGAGCAATGGATTTCAAAATTAAATTGGTAGAGAGGCATTTGCCGTTCTTCACTTGCCGTGCATCGAACTCTATTATGGATTAAATAAATTGACAAAACAAAACAATGACAAACAAAAGAAAATTAATTTTATGGAAAACCTCAGATTTTTTAATACACAAATGAGGATATTTGAGGAAAGTCCTGTCTGACATCCGACCATAACTCATGCCCTGCAGAGCAACAACAGCTCCAGCAAGTAACCAGGAGGACATGGTGGCGCTGCCTCCTACAGGTGCAACCGACCTCCACCATCACCCAAACACCGCAACTAACCACGCCGAGCTCCAACCACTAGCCATCCTTAAAAGAGATGTTCTTGACCGTTAAACAATTTTTAAGATTTATAATTTTGAACGCGTCCAGAAAATTTAGAATACAAGGTCCCCGAAAAATTTCAAAATTAGATAAAGAGTCAGAATTGATTAAAATTACACTATTTTAATATCCAAGCATCACAGGCACAGAGTCTCTACCACCAGCGACCCACCACTCGCGTCTCCAGCCTTGGGACTGCCGAACTCCGCCGGCAATTCTTTATTAATTTCAGTCTTTGAAAAGCAAAACTGAACTTAACCAAAATTCATTCAGATTTACGAAAAAAAAAATTTTAATACAGAAAAAAGCATATAATGAACTTTGTCTTTTAATAAAAATGTTCAGTTAAAGAAGTTATTAAAGTGAAAATGCTTTAAACGAAGCTTAGCAAAATATCTACACAATATATTAAAACTTAAAGAAAAGTCACCAAACATAACTTAAAATCCTGAGCTTAATGAAGGATTGTAAAATTATGAATAGTCATTAAGTCCTGATAGTAACTACAAATTGAGGAGGCTCTGGGAATAGGAAGCGTTTAAACAAAAGACACTTAAAAAGCATAGAAGAACGAAAAAATCAATGGTATTAAAACAAGTAAATTATCTAACATCTACGCAGATTACAGAATAAAAAACAGTATTTGATTTCTTTTGTTTTGAAAGTAACGTGTGAAAGAAATTTTAAAAACTCTTTAAATCAAGTTCGCGTCTCAGTTTCTTTTCTTAAAAAAAAGTTAACAATTTAAAAGTAATGATAAAATGAGAAACATCAGATTAAGAATATAAAATTCAAAATGGAAAGAGAATTCATGCTCATTCAGAAGCCCGAGTTATGTCAAGTTAGATCCTCTAATTAACTTATTTTAACATGATTATGTATTTTTGTGTGCACATTATCGCCGGTATAATTGTGAGCAAATTTTTAAAAATAACATAAAAACAGACGAATCAAGCCTAAAACATTATCATGATACTATATTTCTGACTACTAGAGGTTCAAATCTCCTTTAATTTTTTTTAATAAATCAAATATTTTTTTCTCTTTTTACTATTGTCCATTTTACAGAATTGCTGATATCGCATGATCCATTTACGCAACCGTGCTTTCAGTTGCTGAACCAACTCGGTTGAAATAGTTCTGTATTTACCATCACTAAAATCTTCAACGCCTACCTTATTCGTGTTTCCACAAACAACACATTAAGTAACGTAATCCAACTTCACCATCACAAATTCTACATGCTTCCCACGTTCGCACCCCACTGTCTCGAATTATTATTAGATATAGTCGCCTTATACATGAACATTTACTTATGCAATGCCTCCTCTGATTTGTAGCCGCTGTGAGGACGTACTCACTGCGTTGTATCACATTGTCTTGATTGTATTCTATTTCGTGTAAAATATTTTCGTCCAGATGGTTTTAACTTATAATTTTCATTGGAAATAAATGTTTATTTAACCGTTTAAGCCTATATTTAATAATCGTTAGATATTTTAAGGGGGCATACGACTGTTAAACCTCGAAAATTTTCTATTTTATGAAAAAAAATATATGTATTATTCCCTTGTCTTTTCTGTACAATTTAAAACAATCAATCCGCTTTAAAAAATTCCCATAATTATGAGTTATGAAGGAAAATCCATATCTTTAAAGCCCTATATCTAAAAATGTGTTTTTTTATATTACGTGCACGATATCAGAATATGTATATACCGAATATGTATTTTGCTATGTTCTACAAAATGAACAATATTTTTGTACATATTTCACCAAAAAAGTTTTTTTTAGGGGGGGGGACTAATTTTAACTATTTTTAACATTTTTATTTTAAATTGGTATATAAAATAGAAATGAAATTTAAATGCTAATAAATTGTTGTTCAGTTCCTTAAACAGACTGTTTGCATTACTTAAATACCTAAAATATTGTGTTTATATAAATATTTTATCCGTAGCCATGAGCGCAAGGTGATTATCTCATTTTTCTCCAAAAATTAAACCCATATTTATTACTCTCTCAAATAAATGCATACCAATATGAAGGTTTGGAAATGCGTGTACTATAAGAGAAAAAAAGTTAGTTTGTGAACTGCATTGTTTCAGAAATATAATGTATTGAATTTGACAGTTTTCCACCATTATTTCGAGGTTTAAGGATCGTATGTCCCCTTAAGTATCTTGTTGATCCCCTTTTGTGGTGGCTCTAATTCCACTTTCTCTAGCACATTTAGCCAAATTTATGAGTCAAAGACTACTGAAAATGGATTAGTGTGGCATCTTCTGTTGGTCAAAACGATCTTTGAGCACAAGGGATGGCGTCAGTGGGGTGTTCGGGGGACCCATGATCCCCCCCCCCCCCGTCGGGACAAATTTTTGTACCCCGTTCACGCAACGGGATATTCAACTAGTAGATAAGTAAAGATCTGGTGAAAATTTGAGAGGGTCATCATTACGACCCTCCCTTGTACAGTAGATCTTTGCTGTAAGCTGTGCGCTATCAACACTTCCTTTTATAAAGCTCTTCCAATTCAATGTGTGTTGATACATACTAATTTTTAGGTATTAATTTTTTTTCTTTTTTCTCACTAGTATCTTCCCACGAATAAAAAGGGTACAACAGTTCTTTGAAATTTTTATTGCAATGCAATTTTTCCATTCAAGGTTAACATGGAAAATTTCTATTATATTAACTTTGGTTCAGGTACGTGGTGGTCTTGTGGCAGACACTCAGTTTCAAAATAAGAAGGTCGCGTGTTCGAGACTCGATTCAAGCGGGTCTGGTACCCGCTAAATCATCCAGGGTCAAACATCCCTCCTCTTGTCTGCAGCGGAAATTTGGAGAGGGGGTTGCTGTCTCAAGTGTCGTCCTTGTCAGCTCACCATGGTTAAAGTTACGAGATCCAACTCAAATCTGCACTTCCGCTGGTGTGGTACGGTAGTCTGAAAAGGTGCACTCTCAATGGCCACTTTTGTTTGGCACGGAATTTTTAGACCTCAGAATAAGGTTAAAAATAACTTCTATTAGCGGCAAACCTCTCTGAGTGGCCAGGTTGATCGCTTGTTCAACTTCAGTGAAATACATTCCTTTCGTCTCTCTGATATTGGAATAGGCCGAGTTGGCCTAGTGATAAGCTGTCGGCCTCGGGGCCGGAGAGTTCCAGTTCGAAACCCGATTCCACTGAAGATCCGCCGTATATGGGACCTGTTGCACGTTAAATCAGTCATAGTGTCCAAACGTCATCCCGTTATTGTGATGAGGAAGCTTGAAGAGCGGGTGCCAATTCAGATGTCGTCCTCATCATCTGACCGTGGTTCAAAATTACGAGGCCCGTCCCAAATTAAAGTTTATCTCGTTTAAACATCTTAAAGAAATTTTACAACGAAGATTACAGGATGTGAACAACAACCCTCATGAAGAGCGGGTGCCAGCTCAGGTGTCGTCCTCATCATCTGACTGTGGTTCAAAATTACGAGGCCCGTCCCAAAACAGCCCTCATGTTGCTTCAAAACGGGACGTTAATGTAACTAACTCAAAATTGCCCTCCTTTAGTTTAAAATGGGATGTCAATATAATTAAATTAATTTTATTAAGTGTATAGCAATGTTACTACAAATCAAATCACGCAATACAACTTTTTATTCATACGTAAAAAAAAATTATATAACCTAGCATTTTTACAGTTGTATAATATCATAACCTAATCTTTGTGAGATATTTTACCTGATAACCACCATTAAAACGCTTAGCATTTCATATTTGAATATTCTTGGGCAACGGGAAACAGAAGGAGTCGTGAATATTATTAAAAAGAATCATACCTATTTTCCATCAAATTATTGCTATGAAAGATCTTTAGCATATACAAGGTAAAAATTTCTTTGTTCTTTCTGAAAGTCAAAAAATTCTTTTGTTTCATAAAATATCAGTTATTTTATGGAGATACTACTAATTGCGCTATCTCCGTTTGACTCATTTGATGTCTATCTATAAGGAACTCATTATGATATACATTTTTTCATGAATGGAACAAAGTTTATCTCGTTTAGATATTAAAATTTTACAGCGAAGATTACAGGATGTGAACAACAACCCCTCTTGAATGGGTTCTGTAGATTAAATAACAAGATAAGTTTTCTTAAATAAGTTAATTGAAAGGAAAAAATTCACTTTTTTTCTTTAGCATTTGAAGAATTTGGATATATTCAAAATCAAATTTGTTGTTAAAATTATATTAGAAAACTGGATATCAGATATGGATATACTAAAGCCTGCTTGAATTTTTGAAGGAAAAGCAAAGCTGTAATTACCGATTCTAATTTAACATTACTTCGACTATTTCTACACGTTGCGACCTTTAAACTATCATTTTCGTACGAAAAAAATTATATGATTTGAAGTATGCACATAAAATTAATTTAAATTGACATAATGAACTTTATGTGTTTGCACAGGATATAAAAACAAACACTTATATATATATATATATATATATAACAATGTATGAATGCATTAGATTGGTGTAGAAGCAAAAGCAAAACCGGTACCAAAGAATTAACAAGACAAACTAAAGAAAAAACTTATTTTTATTATCACAACTATATCATGATACTTAGATATAAATACGATTTAAGGGAAGTTTTAGTTGTGAAAGACTTAAAAACGCAAAAAGAATAACAAACAACGATATCTCTTGAATAGAAACAGCTACTACAGACAACCATGTGGTCTTCAGATGGGTACTAGTTACTCCAGTGCACTGGCAAATATTTTTCTTCATACTCTGGAGAGAGAATTCGTAAAAAATAACCTCATTTCTGCCTATCGTTATATTGATGACCTGACAACCTTGACTGTTTAATTGACTGCTATCCGGAAGACCTTAAACTGAATAAAACTAATCATAATAACAATAATTGTAATTATTTAGAATCTAGTAATTAAAATTTTAGATCCAGGAATTTTGGTTGGTGTCTATGACAATTGAAATGTCTTTAATTTTAGGGCTATTTCTCTTTGTCATTACCATCCCAATCTCAACCTAAAAGTCATAAAAAATACCATCCATTCTCAAATCAAAATAATCAAAACTATCTGCAAGAACCATTCTGCCAGTGTCAAGGCCATTGATAATTTAAATATTAATTTAAAGTTAAACGGCTACCCAGTACATTACTTAAAAATTAAGAATTAAAGTATTTTTTAATCTCTAAGGTTTTATTTAAATTTCTCAATTTCTTCATCGCACTGGAATTGGCATTAATACTAATACCACACCTTCTACCATTTTTTAACGGTTCACCTGCAAAATTCTTTGAATTTATAAAAATAATAATAATAAAATGAAAATAAAAATTATAAAAATGCATGAAAACAATTAAAAAATTTTTAAATACTAAAAAAACAAAATAAGAACCACAAAAAAAATTTTTATAAAAAAATCTACAAAAAATTGGCAAGTTTTTAGTTAGTGTATCCCTCACTAGGTGGAGAGCTTTACCGAGAAAGGTGTGGGACCTCTAGTGGAGGGTCTTAGCTCAGCGATACTAAGCTATGAAGGACTCACCAGACACAGCAATATTAGGATATTAATTTTTTAATTAAAATTCTTGATTAATTGAATTTATACAAGAATATACAAATTAATATCAGATCAAAACAATGCCGCTTACTCAGGACGAGATAGCATAAAACAAGTCAAAAATAATCTGGATACAATTCGCAGATTTGTCACGAGTTCACTCGAGGTAATGTAGAAAGTTCTAAAAGTTCTACTCTAGACGAGTATATGTCCGATGTCCGGAATAATGATCTGAGGGATTACACCGCTCAGATATCTAAAGATAACCACTCACGGGTTATTCCAAATTCCAAGAAGGTAATTTGAAGTGACGTAAGGCACGTCTAATTCGATCAAAGTTCCTAAAAGCTTCTCACTCGAGACGAGCGATAATCAGCCAAAGGTTGGCTTAGGTTCACGGGACAAGGCCCGATACAGCAGCTTCTCAGCCTGAGAACTGCTTTTCCAAATTCTCGTTCACGAGAATTTAATATCCGGTTCTCCAAACGAACCCTAAATTGATCTCTCGATCATCTCCCAATCCCTCTAGAGTTCCAGCTTAAAAAGCCTCCTTGGAACCTGCCCTTTCGAGGCGGGGTCACAAGTTCAGCTCTTCATTTGCCGAATAGGAGATCTTTTCTCCCAATGACAAAACTCTGTCTTTGATTCCTCAATGGCATTGGCTCTAGGCGTACGCAATGCATTTTCCTGGCTGCTTGTGTGTCCACTCGAGGTCAAGCGGCGGCGAGTTTCAAACGAAACCCTCCGGATGATGCAATCTGAAAAGGGGCTTTGCCGGCGTCGGCACCCTTTTCTCCGATTGCCTTTAGCGGCTATCTGGGAGGTCCAGCCAATTTTCTCGTGGGAAGTCGGTGGGTGCCTTTCAGGACCTCACACTAGTAGCTTCCTGGCTCATTACCACTCACACTAGGGTATCGTAGTTTTTTCTCTAGTGCTCTTTTGATGTACTTGAGAGGCACGTTAATCTAATTGCGTTTGTATTTTCAATTTCCTACATTTTTCTCAATATTTCTTTTTATATACTTGCAAACGTTCGTATACCTGTGTCCCAGGCCCTAACTCAATGATATTGATCGTTATTTCCAATACATTGTTTCAAAAATGTCGAATTATTTCAGGCTGTCATTGCTAAGGAACCTTACGGAAAAACAAACGTCAACTAAATTCCTGGACATTTTGTTAATTGAAATTGCAAGGAAATACAAAAAAGTTGTTTAAAAACTAAATATAGCTTTGTATCACGAATGATACAGTTTGATAAGCTTTTCTTTAAGCTTAAGCAAAAATTTACCTTTTAATCTCACAGATGAGTTACGCCCGAATGTGTTAGGATTTGTATTGCGCCCGACCGAAGGTTAATGGGAATATACAGAAGACCTTCCCATGAAAGGAAGACATTAAATCTGAAGATTTAGATAGCCACATGCAAAACTAAACAATTTCCACGTTTTAAGTATTTAAATTAATCTTCTGATTAATTCTAGATTCTGCATAATGAGAAAAGAAGATGTTGAAGGGAATTACAGAGAATGCACTGGGCAAGAAATGGACTACTGCTTGGAAGCTGTCTGTATGATCAAGGATAATCACATAGAGCAACTATTAAGTACGCATACAAAGCTTTATCAAACGCAAATTAACTATCATCGTTTACAAGGAAAATGTGCCCATTTGTAATCAAGACAGTGATTTTGAATTTTCCTCTATTTTACACTGAGGAGGAAACATTTATTTAAAATCCCTTGTCGCTTGAACACAATTATAATTATTATTTTCTTTAAATGAAGAAGACTGTGTTCCCAGTAAGCCCCATATACTATTAATAATGCTTTTCAACTCTTTTCTTATGAGAAAATTTTATCCATTCAAACTAGAAATTTCTACGATAGAAACACATTATTTTAAATTTCGATTTTTTTCAATACATTTCATAAAATCAAAAAAAAAAAAAACTATACGATTGTTTTCTTCTCTAGCGACCCTTTTTCAGCACCAGAAAATGAAATGCAGCTTTCTTTCTCTCTATTTTTCAGGTCTGTAACGTACATTTATATCTATAACTTTTTCAAAATGATTGTTGGAATGACCTTCAATTTAATATTTTCAGGCCTGAGTTTCTACTGATAACTCGCACCATGTTACAAGAAAATATTGTATTTAAAGTCCTTTTCGGTTTGAAAGAGTTAAGAACTCACTATGTGAAAAATGGGAAATATTTCCGATAGAAGTTTTCAAATAAATGCTGAAACTTTGGTGCCATCTATCGTTAATGAACGAGAATATAAACTAATGTCTTGAATTTCAGAGTAATTCTAATTCTACTTGTGGCGACATCTAGTGAAAATAAAACAAACTCAAAAGTTGTTAAAGTTGTTTTAGTTGTTGTTTGTTATATTCAATTTAAATGCTTTATCATTTTCTTTACTGAATGTTTCTTTTTTTTCCCAAGAGCAAAATCTATTCACGAAATTGAAACAAATTTTTTGCTGAAGATATAAAAAATATAATATAATAAGAAAATTTAAGAGGTAAAATTGGATGAAATTGTAATTATCATACAATTGGAACATAATGTTTTACTAGGTGAAAATAGTATTAGTAAAATTACTAATTTTCTCTTAGTTATCTTTAATTTCCTTAGAGCATAAATGGCATAATTTGGGTAATAAGGGCATAATATTCTAAATATGATGGACATTATTTTGAAATCACCCATTTACGCAATGAAGGACACTTAATAGCGTATGATTAACTTTCAACGGAAAGAGGCATGGACGTAGACCAATGGATTCAATTCACCTGACGTCACTGTCAAAAGACAAACATCGCATGCCATTTCATGTGCATTGCCGAAGACTGTGCTATGATCTTCTTCGCTCTGTAAAATACTTCAATATTTCCAAATTTAAACTGACGCAATGTCCTTAGCGTGCGTCATATGAGTATCAATTGACTTCATTATGATAGATGCATCTGTGTTGACAGATCTAACGTTTCGAGTGTAGAGGAAATGCAAAATAACCCAGATTGAATGAGTTCAAGCTTTGTTTAATTTTTCTATTGATTTTCCATCTTTCGAAGTAGAAAAATAGAAGTCTATTTCACTAAAAAAAATTTAAAAAGAAACCTAAATTGCTGACTAAACCATTTTCAAGACGAATCATGCAATTTATCAATTAAAATCGAAGAGTAGAATAGAAAATCGAGGGGTTTTTTACGTATCTCCACTACTTATAAACGTTGTATTACTTTGTACGATACTTCGCAATTATTTTTCAGAAAATGACCCTCACTAAACAAAAAAAAATGATGGTGAAAGAAGAAAAATGTTATTTTCATTTAGTCTTTGAAAGTTTATTTAAATCAAAATTTAACTTAAAAATTTTTATTGCAAAAGGATATTGTTTGTTATTTTTTTTCTTTCAAGCCGAATCTCGTTAAAAAAATTAAACGAATTTAGAAATACTTTCAAAATATTTCAATATGAAAAAGAACTCAATTACTGTATCTATTCCTTTTTTTTTCACAGAATTACAAGTTTTGATCTGTTAACATAAAGACAAAAACAAATGAAATATTAAATAACTGAAAATGTACACATTTTTTATTCTTAACTAGCCGCCTTCGGTGACCAGCTTGTTAGCCGGGAATATAATTCCAATTGCATCTCTTACGTATAATTTTATGCTCATGGTTTCCTTAACAAAGTAATATTAAATTTGAAATTGCGACAGACATTTAACTCATGTTCTTTCAGTAGCCTTGCACCTGTTCTGTCCGTTGACTGTCCCTAATGGAGTCAAGTAACTGTCTGTGTCATGTGACATCCTCATGTCGGCATCAACTTCACTCTCTTATTCCTCTCACAAAATATGCATTTGATTTTAACTTTAAAATGCGCGGCACATATTATTTCCAGCAGCATGTTAGCTGGATGAAAAGATTCTGATTAAAACATAGCATTAAACATTAAGGTATTACCTTAGCTTTCAACAATGGAAAAGAAACACAAATAAATATTTGTTTAAACAGAGAAAATAGTTTGAATTGCGTTGAAACAATGAAAAGCATTGTTGTAAATTATGCGAAAAAATATTTTTAAAAGTTCATTAAAATTAGAGAAATAATTGTATGGTAACTTACTTGATATAATTGGAAAAGTACTTTTTTGCACTTTCAGACGGTTCAAAAATGATTTTTGTGCTGCATTATTTTTGGAAGTTATGAAGGAAAAACGCCAAAATTTCGCTTAATTTTTAATTAATTAAAACTCTAATTAAGATTTCAAAAAAAGGGCTCCAAAGTATGTTTATGCCAAATTTCGTAGCTCTAGGTCCAGCGATCTTACCTGTAGAGCGTCAACACACACAGTCTCCTTTATTATTAGTGGAGATGCGTTTATTTAATCAATTTTACTACTACAAATTATTAAAATAATTTTTTGTTTAAATTAAAACGAATCACATTCAATTAAAAAATTGTCAACTTTACCAGAAATTTTTTTGTAAAACTCAGACTTATTATTTGATATTTTAATATAAAAATAGAGCTTTAAAATTGTTAAATAAAAATTGTCTTGCCTTTCATACAAAATATTTGTTTCGTATTTTGCAGCAGATATCTATGTTATATTATTTTTATGAATCCAGCATTCATTAACATGATAATATTAATTAGCAAAATAAGTATTTATGGAAAATATAAACCTTAATACTATCTATAACTAAAAATTAACAAGTTATAGCCAACAGCAACATTAGTTGAAAATGACGTAATGCATGCTTCTAAGCGTCTCAGTGCTATAAGAAAAATCCAACTAATTTATAACTTTCATATTAAATCACCCCACAGAATATCAATTATCAATATTTAAAACTAAATTTTGTTCATGTTTATCAATTCCTTTTCATATTTTATGATCACATTAAGGAATATTTAACTGAGGTTAAGGATACACTATGTAGCTTTCCCCAGTATGTCAACTTTTATCACTGACTACAGTTTATTTTCCGAAGAATTCAAGTATATTAATTATTTTAAAATTTTTTAGTATCACATTAAGAACTCATTAATTGAGTGTAGTGAGTAAAGTGCGTAGCTTTTCTCATGTTGTCAAACTGAGTTGCGACTATTGTATAGCAACGGATTCGGAAACCCTCCGCGCTTTTGCGCATGCGCCGGGCGGATTATTTTTTTTATCAAAATAGGGGAAAGTGAAGAATCTAAGGGTGATGTTTACATTATAATGAGCGTGATCTATATCAAAGAACTTGGGAAATGCGCTCATAGGACTCAATGCCTGGCACCCCTTTCCGGTGTAAAATCGACCAAAAGTGGTAGTCTCGGAATCCGTTGCTGAGCAGGAGCTATAAAATTTTAAAAATAGAGCAAAATTAAATAATTCGATTATAAACTAAGTTTTGAACTTGCATATCAAAAGACAAATGAAAAAATAAAAAGGAATGGAATTAGAAATCTACGAGAACTAAACAATTCCAAGAAAAATATTCCGCATGAATCATGCGCAGCATTAAAATTCGAGTAAATCGTTTTTTTAATGCGCAAACATCTTGCTATTTGATTTGATATTTATCATAATATACAAAAAATAAATAATCCTATGAAAGAAAAAAAAAACTTCTTTTTTTATCTCTTCAAAAGATATTGTCGTAGCTTATTTGACAGACTATAATAATTACAGGAGATTGAAATCAACATCCATAATTTGAACGTGCGTTTTATTCTCTGAATTGATGGAAGTGTAATTAACAAAATACATGCAGTCATAGTTAAAGCCGAGACTAGAACTTTTGGACGATTTTACTACAAAAAGGGGGTGACAGGCAATGAGTAAGATGAGATCTTTTCCGGAGTTCTTTGTTAGATCGTGACCTTCTTCGCTGTGGTTCGGTTAGGCATATTTTTTAGTTTGTCATTTCCGGTGTGAATATTCATTTTCGTTTTGAATCGTACTATTTTATTTTAATTCGAAACTTATGTATTAAATTTTGACATTGATCAGTGGCGAATCCAGAGGGGCTAGGGGCAGCAGGCGCCCCCCCCCCCCAGATCTAGACCAGATTTCTTTATTTTATTTAAAATCATTACAGCTGTTTTTTCTTAATCTCCCTTTTTTAAAAAATGACAACATTTCTTCCTGGCTTTTGACAGGCTCGAAACTTTTCCCACTTTTGTAGTCATTCCACTCATATTTGCAGTGTTGACGCGGTCAAAAACATGTTTTTGCTAGTTATTTCATTGTGTTTTTATTAAATTATCGAAAGTATTGTAGCGTTCTTTGTAATTATTATTGTCGGGTGAGTAATGTCTGTAAAGTTAAAGTGTTTTGGTTTACATAAGCCATAAGGTGTGACATTCGTCATGACGATACAAAATTTTTTATACCTCACCCCCCGCCCCCGATCCAAATCCTGGATTCGCAACTGAGATTGATAATTCAAGTGACAATAAAGCTTTCAGAAGCTCATTCAAGCTTTCATTGAAAAGCAAATTCGCGCTATAAATCCCACAAAATTACTTAGAGAAATAGAAGAGCCCATTAATAAAAAGTCCAACAATAGGTGGCAACCTCATTGCAAGCATGTTCAAAAACTTGAATTGAATTAAAATATTAGAAAAAGAAACTATTATTGAAGAAATGTGTGTTTCTCTTCAAATTTCATTAACGGACAATGAAGAAAGTGACACTGAGTATGATAGTGAAGCACAATTTCAGTAGGAAATGATGATGACAATATTTAAAGGTAGCTTTTAACTAATTATTTCAGTGGCGAATCCAGGGGGACTATAAGGCTGCAGCCCTTCCAGAGCTAAACCAGAGAATTCTTGATTTTATTTAAAATCACTACAACTGTTTGCTCTTAGTTTCCCTTTTAAAAAATAATAAAAACGAGAACATTGTTTCTGGCTTCGCAGGCTCGAAACTTTTCCTGATTTTCTGGTCATTCCACTTGTACTTGTAACATTTTAAGCGGCCGAAAATATTTTTTGGCAAGTTATTTCAGTGTACTTTTTATTAAATTATCGAAAGTATTGTTGTGTTCTTTATGATTCTTATTGTCAGGTGAGTCAAGTCTGAAAAGTCAAAGTGTTTTGTTTATATCAGCCATGAGGTTTGACATTCGTCACGACGATTCAAAATGTTTGTGACCTTACCCCCCACCCCACCCCGACCCAAATCCTGGATTCGCCACTGAATTATTTTATATATTTTTTATGTTCTATCTTTTTAAAAAATAATTTGTAATATTTTTAAAACATTCCAAGTGTACAGCAAATAAATAAATGAAAATTAAATGCTTCTGTATGCTGTTAAGTAAAATGCAAACATTTCCCCATCCATTTTTCACTTCATCGTTATTTTAGTGAAATCAACTCCACCTGGCGCATGCGCAAAAGCGAAGAGAATTCCCGTGAATGTCTTTCGTTACGTAAGTATTGTTCACAGTTGAAACTTTTATTTGCTAGTACAACTGGAAAAGACAGCCAGAAACGGCCCGAAGTAACTTTGCCAGCCGGACAAGGCAACAAGGGGGGGGCGGCCGCGGGGGGCGAGGGGATTTTTTTTTATTCTGTAATGTCAGTATTCTAAATGTCGAACAAACTTTTACTTAGCAATTTGTACATTTTATCTGCAAGTATGACTTAATATGCGATATTTAAGATTATTCAGTGATATTTAAGATTATACAGTGGTCTTATTGAAGCTAAAATAATATATTCATCAATTTTTAAAAATATATGACTTTATTTCTCAAGTCTATTAAAACTTTCTTTTTTCTGCACACTTCCGTTTTGGCGCCTCGGGCCGCCTTTGAAGACAGCACAGACAAGTTGGAAAAAATAATTAACCACAGTGCTATCTAATGTAGAAAGTTAAATGCATGTCAACTTTTTTCCGAACAGAGAACGTGAAAATCTTAGTTTTCAGTTCTGGAGGAATTAAAAATGCCATTTGATTGCTAAAATATGAAAAACATTTTATTTTGACAGGGTGCTAGGACGAAAATGATATCAATGGACTGCTGATAACAAGAATATTAAGAACATCATTTTATCGTTAAAGGCTGATCATTAGTTATTATTGTTAGTAGCTTGTATGTTAAAAAATGAAGAATGCTCCATTTTGATGGAACGCAAGCTCGAAAGTAAAACAAGTGAAAACCTACGGCCTATGATTTCGAAGAAATTTTAAAAGCTATTCAAAAATTAAAGTTCAACAATTCACATGTTCAATGAAATATCAACTTTAATGTGATACAGATAAAATCCTGAACAAAGGCTAGATATAAAATATAGGGAAGCTATTTCAAAGCTAATAAAACAAAGAGTTTCTCTCTCTTCAAAATTGAAATAAAAAAGGGCTTTCAATTCTCAAGCATATTAGAATTTATTGGCGATTCAAGCTATACGTTAAAATGAATAACGGAGTCAGTAACCACATGGAGGGCCGTTGTGGCCTTGGGGCAAAGCTTTGGCTTTAGAGGTGGAGGGTCCCAGGTTCGAAACCCGATTCCACCAAAGCTCCGCCGTGCACGTAGGCCTGGCGCAAGTTAAATCTGACGCCGCAGATCAAACGCCCTCCCAGTGACGTGGCGCGGAAGTTAGGAGAGGGCTGTGCCCAATTCAGGTGTCGTTCTCGTTGACTGGCGTTTAACGAAGTCCGTCCCAAAATAGTCCCCTGTTGCTTTAAAATGGGACGAACCTTTTTGTCACTTCCTTTGTCATCTGTTTTGTTGTTCAGGTCTGTTGCTTTTTTGCATGCAGTTTTGTTGTGATGTTTTGTAATTTGGTGTAATGTTTTTTCTTTCTGTTTTTGTTGTTATTTTGTACTCCCCTCCGGGTCAGTGCCTTACACCCTCTGGGTAGACTGTGCCAGCGTGGGCAAATAAATAAATAGATAAAATGCATAGCGCAAATTTAATTTTGGAATCCATTGTGTATCTTGTATTTTTCTGTTGGGCCGTGGTGGCCTAGTGGTAAGGTTTCGACTTCGGGGCCAGAGGGTTTCCAGGTGCGAAACACGATTCCACTGAAAATCCTGCTGCACGCTAAATTATACGCAATGGCCCAACGTCCTCCCGCTGGTGTGGTGCAGAAGTTTGGAGAGGGGATGCCAGCTCAGTTGTCGTCCTCGTCATCTGACTACAGTTCAAAATTACGAGGTCTTTCACAAAATAGCTTTCGTGTTTCTTCAAAACGGGACGTTCATATAACTAAACTAAGTATTTTCTGTTTCTAACATTCCATCGCAACACAGGGGAAGACCATGTTCAGTTAGACATTACATGACACTCGCAGCTACTTTTTTCATATGACTGTAATATAACGTTAATTCACTCCATTAATGATTCGTGTAGTCAGATTTAAAAATCAAATTACTTCAACAAAAAGAATCTTTCAAATTTATTTAATCCTTTTAAGCCTGATTTACATCAAGTCTGATATGTTTTAAAACTGTTAAAGCAGTGGATTTTTTTTTTTCAAGTCCTGGTAATCATTTGTATTTTTTATGCAGATGGTACCTATCATTAATTACAATTAGTTCTGTCCCAGTTCAAAGCTTCCAGACACGTGAAATAATGTAGATGAATCACGTTAGGTGTGGTTAGGTCAAATACTTTTCGACATTATATTAACAGAATACATATATTTTTTTTTGCCTTGGTGTTCTTTTTAGGGTAGTGTCATTTATTATAGGAACATTCTTTATTTCCTAATGTTATCCTTCTTTCTTTTATTTATTCAGTTCTTTATTCTTCTTGTTAAAAATCTGTTACAGGCTGTAATTCCCCCCCCCCCCAAAAAAAAAGGCTTTTAGGTAGATTCCTTGTAGGAACTCCACCTATTGCAATGGTTCTCATGACACGTCTTCCGGAAAAGTTCTGTAGATCTTCACCGATCATGACTCCTAGAACCCAAAACCACCCTTCGTTCAAATATTTATATATATAATATATATATAGGTCGTCTCGGTCGAGTTCGTAGATGGGTTATCCTGCTCAAAGGGGGGTGGAAATGGTGGAAGGTTGAAATTTTCATTTCCCCATAATTCCTTTACAATTCAAATTAGAAAGAAAATTCAAATTAGGAGAATTATCGTATTATCATTACGAAAAATTTTTGCATTTAAATTTTTTCGATAGCTGCAATTGCTTAGAACTTATGAGCTGAAAAGTGATTTTCCTTCCCTTCCCCTCCTGCCCCCGCCCTAGATTAAAGTATCTTTCAACCTATGCATATTGCCCCTTGTTGGAAAGCTCTCGTCATTTGCCGTCTCTTCCACCCTCTTCCATTCTTGCAGCTCTAATCCTTAAGAAAATAGAGGACGAAATGTTCTTTTCCTTATATCTCCAGATTAAAGGAATCTACTTTTGCCTTCCGGCTTGCCGACGGGGATATTTTTTTTAAGACGGGGCAGACGGGAATATTTTTTATTACTTGCTTATACCAGTAGATCTTTCATCAGTAGACGTAGCGTCCAAAAAAATCTAAGATCTGCTCTTCGTAGCAGTCTTTAAAGGGTTAGCATTTTTTTTTTTCGAATGCGAATTATTTACACACGTCTCTGCTTTTTTTTAAACAGTAATCACAAAATCACAATTAAATATAAGCGTTTATCAGTATTCATAAATTTATAATTAGATGTATGTTTTTATCATTATTAACAAAATTAGAATTAAATGCCTCGCCATTAACAAAATGAATCAGATGTTTTAATGGTGTCAATCTCGCCATTCTATCGCCTAACACTGAAAACATTAAAACGGCTTCCATGTTGAAATGGAATCAAAATATAAAATTCCTTACGCAAACATTATTTTTAATGACTTCAAGGAACATTCATGCCAAACTCAAAGGAAATTGAAGAACGCGTTTTTAGTCCATGCGAAGAAAGCTTGGAGTTAAAATAGGACCTAGCTTATCTCGTCAATAACGTACTCTCAATGAAATATATATGCATATATTACCATCAAAAATAAATTTACGCTGGAAGCATTTAGTGAAGATCCATAATAGTGAACAACACTCATATGTCGAAATTAAATTTTTCAGACTATAAGCAGAGTTTAAAAAACCGGGTTAGTATTAGACGAAATTGAAGATCCCGCCACAATCATATGGCAGTTAATGCCTCTAAAATCTAGACTGGTAGTTATCCATTATCAACACAGGAATTTTTATCATTTTCTTTTTAGAATATTTGTTAAAAATGATTTTCTTTCTTAACCTTAGTTATAAATGCTGTTGTCATTTCTGACAAGTTTTATGTATCGTTGTGCTTTGTTTAATTTAAAAAGACAAAGTAATTTGATAATTTTAGATGTCAGGATTTTTCAATTCAGCATTTCAGTTTATTTCCATTCTTATAAATGTTGGAGGTATCAAATACAATGGAAAAAATCAAGTATTCGTTTTAATCATTATTAATATGTTTCTAAATCTAAATAAATAAAACTGAAACTCCAATTCGTTTGTACGCTATAGAAAGCTAAACTACTGAATAAATTCTTTTGACAAATATTATGAAGTACAAGGAAGATTTTAGTGAAAGTTACGTGACAATTAATTAAAAAATTAATTTTTTATTAATTAAAAACTATCTTTCCTACAACCCTAGAAGGCTCAACAATATTAATATTAATAGCTATGGAGATAATAAGCTTACAGCGGATTTTAAAAATCGTTTGGTTCAACTCTTATTGTCATTTTTATTTTTAAAAATCTTTGCAGACGATAAAAGTATTTTTTATGTTATAATATTTTTTACAAAAGTATTCTTTACATTAAAAATATTTGACGTGAAAGTATTTTTACCCAGAGCAACGCCGGGTATGTCAATTAGTAAAAAATAATCCCAATTGAAATGAAATAAATACATAAATAAATGTAAAAGAATTTATTCTGGTGGAGGCAAAACCGTGGTTTAAACTGTTGCAATCACAGTCTATGACAGAACACTATAAGAACAAGAAAAATACACTTTAGAATGCAAAATTAATACATTTTGTTAAGAATTCTTAACTGAATAATCATATCTGTTCTGCAGAAAAACAAGTAGAACACATAATTTTGCTGGTTATTCGTAAGTTTCAGAAAAAAAAATTCAGTTTAATTTTGGAATATGACATTTAGTCAGCGTGTTTCACTTCTGATGCCTGCTCTTTTTGAAAACAAAGCGAACATTTATGGCGGACCGTAATTCTGATTTCGAAACAATGGACTCCGTTGAGGATCCAGAAGGATATGCAAAGATCCAAGCGATTGTTGCAAGATGTTACAGCCTTATGGATTTAAGCAAACGACTATATACGGCAGAAAGTCTCATGGGCCAATGGCTAAAGCGCCTGCAAGAGAAGAAAGCGAAAATTCGTGATGACAATATCCCGGAAATCCAAGGTGTTGAAGGTGAAATCCAGAAATTAGATGCAAAGATCACTGAGATTATAGAGGAGGTAAGTGCTTCTGAACTATGCACTTTGAAGCATGCATTTATTATATCATCTCTTAACAAGAAACTCCACCTATCTCAATGTTTAACAGAGAAAGAAAAAAGTGAAATTTTTGCAACCAATAACGAATATTTCTGAATTTTTTCACATCTTGTAAGCAAATGCGGTTTCATACCAGATGTTAAAGAAATTCAGAAATTCCTTTTAGAAACTTTGAAACATTGAGATCGGTGGTGTTGCTTCTTAAACGACGATATGAACGTATACATCTTTCTGGGAGCATTTGTAATTATTTCATTACAACCCTCTTTAATCCCTTAACCTACAACAACGTGTCTGACACATACATCGAATTAGTAAAATTTTTCTATTTAAATCCGTAATTAAGTCAACGTGATAATAATAATTAAATACAAAAAGTCACTTTGAAACGCTTAAATGTCTCGAGTATTCTTTACCATCGTAAATCTATACTTATAAAAGTCAATGTGTGCGATGTCCAAACGAATCTATCGCACTTACAGCCATGAAATTTGGCACACAGGTAGTCGTAATGGTGACTCAATGCACCTCGAAGCCGGAATTTTAAAATTTAATCTAGAAAAATTTTTATTTTATGTTTTGTGTTGTTTTGGGTCATTTTTGGCACGTTTACGGCTGTAGTATCTTTTATAATGATCGTTGAAAAACAATCAATGTACCATCGGATAGAACAAACAATTTTCGTTCTAATGAAGTTTGTTTTGAATTTCTAACGCAATTTACTGAATTTTGAGAAATTTTTAAATAATAGTCACTTTTATGGTAATTTTTGATAAGGATTTTTTTAAAATTCTCACATTTGACGCTCTAACAACTCTATAATTTTCATTTTTTTTTCAGCTTATAACTCGAACGTTTCTTTCGGATTTAAAACCAGAACCGTTAAAATACCTTTCTCCGTTTTTTTTTTAATTAATTGTTCCTCGATCAGTTCGAACAGTTTTTTTTGCAAGCCAGCTTTCTCAGCTAGACATTCTCCAGAACGAGTCAACTTTCCCATCATGCATTGTTACAATCTCATTGGCTGGTACGTGACCTTCGTCGCGGCAGGTGACGTATCGCGTTCTTCTCGGAAAGGATACATTAACTGAATGAATTCGATAATTATTTTCGGCAGTGTCTTAAAATGTTTCTTTGTCTCGCATATTTCGCATGCTGGTTTGTCGCATTTATTAATATTGTTTTGGATTAACGTACTCGGTACTGTTTTCTTAAATTCAAATAATGCGTATCTTTCGTTTTTATTTTGTTTTCAAAACTTTTTCATGTCATTTGTGGGCGTTTATTTTATTTTTTATTTTTTTTCATTTTGTTGAAGTCAAGATAGCACGGGCAATGCCGTGCGCGTATTGCTAGTAGATAATAAAATAATATAAGATAATAAAAAATATCTTAAATGGGTGATGGCATCTAATTAGAAGTTTAAATAAATTCGTAGGCCAAGGGGATAAGAGTTTAGAATTCATCCTAAGGACCAGTCCGCTCGTCGAAAGTACTACAGAAACAAGATAAAAAATTTATTTTATAAGATTCTGAAGGAAATAATATAAAAATATTTCCATCAGTGGGCTTAAATGTCAGCTAAATTTTATGAACTGAAATATTTTACAGAAATGTTTCTTTAAAATATTATTTTTATCTTTGTATAATAAACATTCCAAATAAAATATTACGTCGATGGTTCGATCAATTTATTTGTGTTTGAATGGTTTCTGAACTGTCAGCATCGGTATATTTTATATAAATTATGCAACGTACTGCTAGTTACTAATATAATAGATCTTTCGGTAACGCTTTGACGTCACCAACAATAAAACTCGCACTATAGCACTGACGTTAAACAGCATTATTTCATTGTTAGAGAACCTAAATGTCAGTAATTTTAAATTTAAAAGGGTAATTGTCGTTCTAATTTCAAGTTTAATAGCTCTAAAATAGTGAAATAAAATTTTCTATCTATTGATATAAAATTTATCTCGCTATGATCAATAGTCCTTGAGAAATTTTAAATTATATTAATCATATATTTCAAATTAACTGCCGTTTTTTAACAGAAAGTAATAAATTACGTCAGTGGTCATGCGCGTGATATAGTTCGGACGCCATCTGATTATTTATTGCAATCGTGATGATATAATTTGATAATATTTTTTGACAACATTTGACAGGCAGAGAAGTGCTTTGTTTTGATTAGAATTTCGAAAAAGAATTCCTTTGAAATTTTAACTTTTGACTTACGTTTGACAAGCTGAGAATTTCATGGTTATTGAATTATAATAAAATTGTTAAACAACGAAAAATACTTCACACGGAATGTTGTTTACAAAGAGGTTTTTTGAATAAAGAAATATGCAAACAATATGTAAATAAAAAAATATTTCCTGTCATAAAACATATGTTTATTTTATTTGTTTTCAATCAACCTTAAACATTTCTCTCGCATATATATTGTTACAAAGCTGGAAAGTTGTTTCCCCGAGATGCTAATCTTGGCGACAAAAGGAATTTTCTAGAAGGACCTCGAACTTTCAACCTATTTCTACTGGCTTCATGAACTTTCTGGAGATTACGTCATTTGAGCGCTGTGTTGAAATTTATTGGTAATCTCTGTTGTGAATTTTTACAAGTGCTGTTTTAATACTTGTGCTACGTTTCTCCTTTCTACGTAGCTCCTTCGAGGGAGTTTGGACGTGGCCGGTGAAGGCTACTAGGACTCCGGCCTCAGACCCGTTTTCTTATTATGAGGATATGTCGATTTGGGTAATATTGAGAGGTTTCTTTTCTTCTCTAATCTCATTCGAAAATTGTCAGATATACGAAGATGAAGAAGAAAGGGAATATTGACGATGTTTCACCGAAAGCAAAATTAAAGAAGAATTATTCATTTACTTCCTAGCAAAAATAAAGTGCAATATTTTTATGTCGCTGTTCAATATTCTTAATATTATCTCAAAAATATCGTGTCATTATTGACTATCTTCTTATATGTGGGAATGGCAGTGGCGTAGTGAAAGCACATAGCACTCTAGGCACAATATTTATTTTTTGCCTCCCGTTCTGTATAACTCGAAGACGTACCTTTAAAAACGTAAACATTACGCAGGAACAGTGGCAGCGATTGAGTGGGAAAAATAGGAGGGGGGCAAGAAATTTATGGACATCTAAAAGCACCCGGGACTATAGGGGGTAGACAACAAAATATTAAAATTTAGTAATTACTAGCTTTCCCGCATACTACTGCTTTTTTATAATTTCTAGTTTTAGCCATTTAAAATGAAATAAAAATCTAATTTTTCCGGCAAAAAGTAGAGGGCGATTGCTCCCTCCTCCCCCCCCCCGAACTCGTCGCCACTGCGCAGGAATATTGTCTTGCATCTCCCCGCTAAATTGGCGCCGGGGAGCACCTAAACTCCCTTGTCCATCCCTCACTACGCCACTGAGAAATAGACTATCCTAAAGAAAGTATTTCCATTGCAAGTGATTTATATGTTGTGCACTAAATTCGTAATTAGATGCATCAACACCTAATATGCGTGGATATCAGAGTCCATTCCAGTTCCTCTTTTGCTAAAACTTACACTAACTCTCCTTTTTAATGCATTTGTGACATTTTAATTCTCTATACCTAGAAAGAAGGCGTGAAGCACAAAGCTAAAATTTTACATATTCCTGCGAAGAATACTTCAAGTACAGCGAATAAAATCTATTCTTGACATTTCGCGGATTACCCTGTTGGAAACATTTTTGTAATATCCTTGAGTTTAAAAAAAAAATGTCTTCTCCTTACACTTTCAATTTTTCCCTTGAAGACATGGTCTCCATCAGGCGAACCCAATTTCCCAATGCCTGCATCCCTCTCTCGATGACACAATCCCTTTAAAGCTGGACATTCACGAGCGGTCCGTTCCACACCATTTGAAGCCTGTTGTTCCAAAACCCGTCGTTAATGCTAAAATCTTGGATTTTCATCTGGTCCGATTTCTATTTGGCGCAGTAGGCCATAAAACTGAAATACGATCGTGGGTAAGGGAGAGCAAGTCTCACAAAAGCGAAAACCACAAACTGGGAGAGGGGGAGGTCGCACCCCTGGGTCACGACTCGCTCTCTCGGGAAAGCTGGACGGGGGGTGCCGATTTGAAAGCGGGAGGAGGGGCAGGCACAGTACCTCTGGGAGATTCCCAGATATCAATTTTAGTTTGTTGCAAAGTTACAGCAATCTTGCTCTGCAAATCTGCAAGCTTGCAGCAAGTTTGACACGATAAGAGTGCAAATTTGAAGCAAGTTATTGCAAACGACGAAGTCACCACGCGCGGAACTTGCAGCAATGTTGTTGCGTCAAACTCATTGTAAATTATAGCAAAAACAGAGTACGCAGACAAACCTCAGATTCGAACCCCCGACAACCCACTTCCTATTCCACTTCCAAGCCGGCCATTCACTTGAAGTATAGTCATGCTTTTTGTCCTAACCCCGGTTTTCTTCACCTATTTTAATTGAAAAATGCAGGCACGCAATTCACTTGTATTTAAAAGGCGCTAACTCTGAATGAGGCGATCTTCTTTCCCTCTCTATAGCTGCTTGTCAATCACTCTTCGATTTTCCTCAGACAGCAGATTTTAATTTATGCTACCCTCAAAGCGAGGCTTCAATATACTCAAGCCATTGTTCTTTTCGCTAGCCTCTTTCAGGGTCCCTTTGAAGCGAGACTTTAAACCCCAGTGTTTACGCTCCGATTTCAGTCCAGACGGAATTCCAACCTCCACAAGCCATTTGGCTGATTTCCATACATTTTGATGGTTCTCTCCTTCTCGCGTTCCAAAATATCCAGTTTATCTGTGAAGTGAACGGCAGCTTAAACAAGTCACCTTAGCCATTCAGCCAGCGGGACTCTGATAGGCGAAGATAGATCGTGCATCTAACACGTTTAATTATAAACTGTTTTCTTGATTTCATTATTTTTTTAAATTTTGAGTTGAGAATATGATTTGAAGCTAAAGAGAGAGCGATTTTCGCTAATAACTACGTTTTGCTAGTAGAATAAATTATGAAATTAGGGTTCAAAAGTAGTTACTCTTAAAAATATGGGACAAAATATAAGTTATTATTTTTCAACAAACATTTACTGTTTTTTAGGTTTAATTTTGTTTATGAACGTTAAAATTTCAACATTAAGAAAAGGATGATATATAGTTTTCTTTAAAGTGCGAGTTCTATATTTAGTAAAAAGATGTAGAATGTTTCAATTTTTTTTATAAAATGACCTAGTTAGTTTTTTACAAATTATCACTGATTTATTAAATTAATAAAAAGAAGGACGGTCTAGAAGATGCTATTAAAAATCGGATGTTTTTTTAAAACAGAGACAAAGATCAAAACTAGATATATACAACTGTATCCCAAGTCGTGGTATGCAAGTGTGCTGTATCAACTTTGCAGCAAACTTGTTTTGCAATCGTTGAATCAATTTGTCATAACAACTTCACAGCAAACTTGTTTTGCAAGTGGGTTGGTCGATTATGTTTTGTTACTTTGCAGGAAGTTTGCTGCAAAGTTACTGCATCAAATTTGTCATGACAAGCTAGTATCAAGAAAAATTACACTTGCTACAACCCAGATAGCAATTTTAGTTTGCCGCAATCTTGCTCCGCAAATCTGCAAGCTTGCAATAAATTTGACACGACAAGAGTGCAAACTTGAAACAAGTTGTTGTAAACGAGTTAGTCACCACAAGTCGAACTTGCCGCAAGCTTGTTGCGTCAAACTCATTGCAAATTATAGCACAAACAGAGTACGAACACAGCTTCGGATTCGATCCCGCGACACAACGCTTCCTTAACCTGTTGCCCTAACCATTCAGCTAGCTAGACTCCGAGAGGAGAAGATAGATTGCTCTAATAGATCGCGCATACGATTTATTTTAAACTCTTTTCTTGATTTCATTAATTTTTTTAAATTTTGTGTTGAGAATATGATTTGTAATCAAAGAGCGATTTTCGCTAATAACTACGTTTTGCTAGAAGAATAAATTATCAGATTAGATTTCAAAAGTAATTACTTTAAAAATGGGACAAAATGTAAGTTATTATTTTTCCAACAAACATTGATTGTTTTTTAGCTTTAATTTTGTTTATAAACGTTAATATTTCAACATTAAGAAAAAAGCGATATAGTCTATCCTATTAAAATTCGAACGTCAACAGACGTATGTATATATGTCCTACTATCTTCTCACGAACCACTGAATCCTGAAACTAGCAGTAAGTACCAAAAGATGGAAAATAATCCAAGGAATCCATTTCGACTATTTAAATTCCGAAATTATAATTAGTTAAAAAGATATTAATTAAAAACGTCAAAATGAATTAATTGACTTGCTGCCATCTATTGGCAGCATGGTGAATTCGTTCACGGCGGATTTTTCCCCCCTATTATTAGTTTCCGCATCCGGTGTTTTTTTTATTTGCAGCTAGTTTTCTTTAAGGTGCGAATTCTATATTTAGTAAAAAGATGAAAAATGTTTCAATTTTTTTTTATAAAAAAGTTAGCTTTTTCTCGGATTAAAAATCGGATGTTTTCTAAAACACAGATAAAAGATTAACTGTAAGTGCGTATCATCTTTGCAGCAAACTTGTGTTTGCAATCGTGGTACGAATTTCACACACAGCCATGACATCTTCACAGCAAACTTCTTTTGCAAGTGGGTTGGTCGATTATGCTTTGTTACTTTGCAGGAAGTTCGCTGCAAAGTTGCCGCATCAAGTTTGTCATGACAAGCTAATATCAAGAAAAAATCAAATTTGCTACAAGTCTGTATGCTATCTGGGAAGTGTGCATGTTATTTGGGTTGAAGCAGTGGCGTAACAAGGGTGGGGCTAGTGCCCTGGGCGCAATTGCAAGGGGGCGCAAAATTAGGGAATCAATTGGTTGTATTTAATATAAAAGTAGAGTTTCTTTAAGCTCTTATTCCTAAGATTCTTAAAAGTTGAAATGATTTCAACAAAATGTGGGGAATTCCTAAGGATGGAGTCATTTTTAGAACCCGAAAACCTCAAGTTGCGACAAAATAACAAGTAATATTATATTTCAGAGATTTTCTGACCCAAACCCTCATCGCCAAATTAAAAACTCGTTTAAAGCTCCCACCCTACCGGAACAAAAATGAGTTTCTGGATGGGGTGAGAAATTAGGGGTAGATGGCTAGGATAATTATCTCCGCAGGGTTCCTGTTTCTTTCTTCTGACCCGATAGTTCCTCACGGTATGCATGATTCATACAGAATGATTGTCCGCTTCTTCGGAAATTGGTCATAAAAGGTTAGCACAAGTGTCATTCCTATTTTCAATCAGCGAAGAGTGAAGAACCGGAAAATATACCTCCATTTTTTGCGTAGTGCAAGAGCTCTTCAGAAAATTTAAAAAGACGTAAGTTTGTTATCGTTGCATGGTTTTAAGCACTGAATATTTGCATAATTTGTATGTTTGAAAAATTTTAAGTTTTTATTTCGCAAAACCTAGATACAATTGTTCTTCCAAACGAAAAAAAAAAAAAACTTGAGAGAATGAGAGAGAGAGAGAAAAGACCGTATAAAGTTTTGCAATTGCTGGTAAAAATTAAAGAGATCTTACAGACCTTGCAAACAGATCTTAAATTGACATTGAAAAAAAATTAATTAATTTTCGTTAAAATAGCAAGGATTTTCTAAAAGAATTTACATTTAAAATGCTAAAGAATTAAATAAGCATGTACGAAGATTTAAATTTAAATTATGAACTTTATCTCAAATGTTCTGCTACGCTTACAGCAGATTTTTTCCCCAAAAAATGATTTTCAAATAAATTAATTATGCCTTTTCCATGTACTTTTCTTTTGAATATTGCGAAAAGATAGTTTTGAAGATTATTATCCTGAACATGATAATAATTAATTCTAAGAAATGATATCGTCATGCTCAAGCCTGAAGTTCTTTTGAATATGATATCGATAATGTATATATTTTCATTTATTTCAGAGAATTTTATTCTAAATTTAAATTTTAGACTGATTATTTCAATTTTAATGTTTTAGTTATAATTAAGATGTCTAGTTCAAGCTTTCGACTCGATAAAAACAGGAATAATGTCTTTGCCCATGAAATTTTCGGCATTTAGAAGTTTGATCTCACCAGTTTCGTTCCAGCAAACAGACTTATAACTTTTCTGTCACCTCCCCCCCCCCCTCCGTTTGTTATGCAAAATACATTCAATCCGAAAAATTTTAATTCTTATACTATTATCAAGCTACACATTTTTAATTGTCTAACCTGATTTAATTATAAAATACGAAATTCCTCATCGCAATTTTGTTAACTTCAGTTTTACACTGCATAAAATGAATGAATCTAAATTTATAAAATTACACTTTTATAATTCTATTTCTTGTCTACTAAAATAATAAGGAAGTACAATTTTTCACGTCATAAATAAATTAATAACGTAATAATTTTAATTCATGTTTGAATCAGCATTTTTTTCCTGCAATAGCCTATCCTCTAATTATATGTAATGAATTTTAACTTTGTCGTAAGATGTTAGATAAAACATAAAACTTTATTTAGTTGTAAATTTTGATTAATAAATTTAAAGATATATTATGAAATTATATAATGAATTATATTGTGAATATTATTAAATATATTAGTCATTAAGATTTCCTGTATGATTTTTATCTGTATTAGCAAAACATTTACTTCAATTCTTAAGAGTTTTTATATACTGACTATGGGCAAAAAAGTAAATGTATATATTTTTTCCATTATTATCCATATGTGTGTGAGTTTTTTTCAATGGATTAAAAGATTTGTGCATATTTTATATTATTTTTCAAATACGAGATGGAATGCACCTTTTATTTATAAATTTCTAATATATCTAAAGTTTCTTACAAACTTTAAATTTCTTATTTAAGCTATATTTAAGGGATTAAGGTTAAAATGCACCAAATTTTCTGTGAAAATTCAACGAAATTTTATTAAAAAAATCTGTAATGTGTAAATCCTATCAACTCAAAAATGTTTTATATGTAATTTTTTAAGTTTATTTCCACTTTTAATCTTTGCACTCTCCGACATAAAGTTTCCGAAAAGAAAATGAGGATCACATTTCAAAAAAAAAAAAAAAAGGGGCGCAGTTTCGATATTTGCCCTGGGCGCCATTTTATGTAGGTACGCCACTGGGTTGAAGTGACCGGTTGAACGGGGCCTCCATGAACGACCCACCTAAATTGATGGACTGAAAACTGGAACTGTCTGATGAGACGCACTCTAAATGATTTGGAATTATTCGACCGTGAATGTCCAGCTTAATAGTTCTTTTTTCCTTCACCCTCACTCTTCACGCTATACATCAGAGAAAATATATTTCAAAATATTGTTTAACTCATACCTGTCTCCATTTCTCATAGATAAAAATAAAATACTCTTGAAAATAAGAAAAATACATATTTCCTAACAGCTTCCTCATTTGTAGCTGGTTCAGTTACGTATTGCCGTATTTGGGAAGGAATGCGTCGACTCAAAAAGTTCACATTGTGATAGAGCCATGGTTAGTTTTCTGGTCCTTACAGGATTTAACTGAGTATTATTCCATTCAAGGGACTCCAGACAAATCAATTACTCACTACAGTTGCTTTAAGAAAACTTAGAACACTTCGTGCTAAATAAGTATTCAGCATGATTCAGTATTGATCTTTAAATTCATGATAGGTATTTGAAAATTAAACTCATAAAATAAGCATTTTAGATCTGTGTGAATCCATCCTATGAGTTTAATTAGCAATTCTTACAAACAAATGTTTAACAGTTAGCACAAACAAAAGGATATAAAAGAAATTTATCAACAAGTTATTTTCAATTATTTGGATATACTAACTTTAAAGGAATTTAACTTTTATTTAAGGGCTTTACTTTCATATTCCTGGTTTAATAAATTTGGAAATTATGTATATACTAGCAGTATGAACCCTCTCACTTCAACTTTTATAAACAATAAATTTTAAAAAACAAATTCAAAAGTATTAACAGCTAATTTGCTACTTTATCAAACCATAAACCGAGTAGCAATACACAAAAAAAAACCTAAAAACATTCTTGAAATTAGACCAATGCTTCACAGACACAAAATTGGAATTGATAAGGGAAGGGGCAAGCAAAGGTTTCTTTTAAATTACAGAAAGTGTACATAAATTTCAGATGGTTAGTGCAAAATACATTATGTATTGGCACATATACACTTTGCAATATTAAATCTGTAGTACATATATTAATTTAAAACACATGCAACTGAAGTATTCTTGCTTTGCAAAATTGCAAAACAAGGTGATTAGGGATGTGGATCAGGTTTAACTTAAAACTGCCATGAAGATGAATCATGGGAGGTGACCATAATATATCGACATCCAAGTCATCAATGCATCAACCTAAAACTTGTTCATGACTCAAAAAAAAACTTAGGATTACTCAATTATAAGTGGACATTTGCAATATTTAAGCTTTTACATATTTTCCAAAGAACCTGTTTACATCAATCTAGTATAAGTCATTAAGTTTTGTCGAGTTAAATTGTTTAATTTCATCTTCATGGAAAAATAATAATACAATGCTGTTTAATCATTTAAAATAATATCCAAGAGGCCAAGTCAAATTTGCCATTCATTACAGCTCAAAGTGAAACTAATTTATTCTTGTAATTTCTTAAAATGTCCATATAAAAAAAATTTCAGATAATAAAGATTTAATTATTTCCAGCATATATGGTTTCTACATTAAAACTTGACCATCAGGCTTGAAAATATTCATATAATAACTGGATGATAGAAAATTTAAACAAAGTGAACTAAAAAAATAAAACCATGCAGAAAACCTTCAATGGCAAAAATCTTTTACTATATCTCTAATTATCTCTTAGTCAAATACAATTTGTACTAAATATTTTGACTAAGGATCAAAATTTAATAAACTTCTACATACTTTTCACCTCTTAAATCAAATACCTCATTCATATTTCTATTTTAATTCTGGAGGTGACTACAAGACCAGATCAAAAAATTATAAAAAAATTTCCTCCCTTTAGTTAAAGACAGAAAATTTCGTAATAGTATACATTGTTCATACTCTTATAACAAATACTATAATGTAAAGTGATATTAAACAGATTTTTATTTTATCTAATGTAAAAACAACTTATGCTTGCTCTTGGAAAACATTGAATTAAAATAAAATAAACAAATAGGTTTTGTGATGAAACAGATCAAGAAATTGTAAAACTTTAAGGGATCAAATTCTAAATCAAGAAGCTGTAAAGATAAATAAATAACTTAAAATTTATAATATAAGATAGATAAAATTAAACACAACAAGGTGTTATTATTTTCTAAGACACAAATAAATAAGTTTTTCGTTTAGTCTGATTATACACAAACTCTTGTTCATGCATTATGTATTTCAAGCTTGTATTATTCAGAAAAAATACAATATTTTTTTAGTAAATGGTTTATTTTATCCTCAAAAAATATCACAGTGAAACAATCAGAATTAACTTTGGCATTCTTGATATACAGTTATAGGCAATAAACAATAAACAGTAAAGCCTCAGACACAAAATACGTGAACTGTCAATTTCAAATAAGATTTTATATTCAAACATATAGAATAAATACCATTGTATATATATCAAGCAGAATACCGATGGCTTTGCATTATATTTTTCACACATTTACTAATTAAAATTACAAAGCTATTTTTGAAAGTTAATTTGTAAAACGTCATCGCCTTTTTTTTAAGAATCATTTCTTTGTTTCACTAAAGCAGAGAAATTCACTGATTCTTACAATCAAACTGCTTAGTTACATTTTCAAATTATTTATTCTCAATTTTAACAGAAATTTGCATATGATTCAAAATGTCAAAATCCGCCTTTTACCGGTGGCGAAAAGAAAGAAACGTGGTGAACCACTGCGTCATCTCAAAATGAAAACAACTTAAGCCGACTGAAAAGACTGTACATAAAATCATCATGCATCACTCAATAATTTTACCTGAACTTGACCCTCATTTTTTGTATTTTGAGCAATTTAAGTATTACTGTCTCAGGAAGCAGCCATTTTCTCCATATGAGACAAGAGAGCAATGATTTATCGAGACGAAGACATGCAGTTGAAGAGGTTTAAAGAGTGCACTTCAATGAAACTAAATTAATTAAACATTATCAATATAATATCTAGTGATAGAATGAAGCTTTGTAAATGAAGATGAATACCAAAGGATTGCAATAGAAAATTAGTATCGCACAGGCCACAAGCAAGAGGCGGGTCAGAAAGTCAAATACCTGAACCGGTCCAATTATGTCGGGGACTCAGACTAACCTGATTGACAAAATCCTTTGCTTTTGCTTTTCACAATTTTCTTTCTTTTATTTCTAGTCAGGAAAAGAAGATGAGGCCTTTCTAGGAGGCATTTTTTTTTCTCTTGACCGAAATCGATCAACAGCTTTGGTCCGTCTTTTGATGCGATTTCCTCTCTTTTTTGATTACAGTTAAAGAACTTTGAAATGAATACGAATAATAGCTTTGTTGCTGAAAATCCCAAAAAAACCCAATCAAATCAAATCTTATTTATTTCTCGTAACTTTAATAC
>BGPR01000352.1:658977-672757 GCA_013235015.1 Araneus ventricosus
ATTAAAAATAAAATTATTTAAGATGCTCTGTCTCTGCTAATCTGTCGGCAGAGAGTTTATAGATTTTAGTAGTTCTATAGCTTTTCATAGTGCTGGTTAGGAATTCAACTTCCTATTTTATGTTGTGACATTTTTCTAATTTTATTATAAAATTAGTGTCACAGTAAAATGATTTGGCTTACATTTATTTTACAATTTTTGTATAATTTATTAATAGTTTTATTTCTAAAAATTATAGTTACTATGCGACTTGCATAAAGTCTTATTTTCGTTGTAGCTGTTTTGATAACATTTATATGTCGTCACAAATTTGGAAAATTGGTGTGATTGGAGTTTTTCTCAAATGTTAAATGAAAGTAATAAATGGTATTAACTATGTGTTATATATTTTTTAAGCTTGAATTGCTGTCTTAGTGATTAGTTGCAGTTATAAAGATTTAATTAGCAAGATTTAAGAAGAAAAAAAACGCCCGAGAGAAAAATATAATGGGAAATTTTCCTGAAATCTGCTCATTATTGATATTTAATGATACTCTTATTTTATTTAGCAATATATTTTGGAAATCAGATTATTTGTGCTACACAAATAAGTGATCTGTACCTTGTTGATCATTTTTTGGTACAATATTACTGTAGTATTTTATTGCAAAAGTTATTTAAAGTTATTTTTTCTTGCATTTATATAGGCCCTGGATGTTATGGCTCTCCATTTGCCGCCTTCTAAATTGCTGCCTCTTTTGGTTTGTATTTTTATTTTTCTGTAAATGTTGACTTCTAGATATGTTTATAAATCTTATGGTACTGTGCTATTGTTATTCTGCTTAATATTTAATTACTAAACCATATAAAAAAATAACCATTATTAAGATTTTTTAAGTTGATTTTTATGATTAAAATCTGCTCTGATTGCCTCAATTTTGTCAAGAGAACTGATAAGAATATGGTTGAGAATTAAAATGGTTTAGTTGAAAGTGGAACCGAATGAGTTTTTAGCTCTTGCTTTTTAAAGAGCCTCAGACTAACATGATCTTTTTAAATATTTTGGTAAGGATTTAGTGCTCCAACTTCTTTGTTAGATTTTCGTGTTACAAACCAGTTAGTTTTGAAATTGAGCTTGGAAAATAATTGTATTAAAAGAATAACTCTTGAATTTGGCCCATCACAGAAATCATCCATTTGCAGATTCCAGATGTTAGGGTTTTTTAAAAAATAAACTTTAGCATGCAAACTTTTATCAAAAAGTTTGCATGCTGTAGATACTGGTTTTCATAAATGGCGTAATATGATATAATTAAGATTTGGAAAGTAAGGCACAGTGTTTATTAACTGGAAATAGCTAATGAATATATATATCACATAAAGAATTTAAATTGCCTTTTTATATTTTCTGTTTTTATTTTCTTAATGAAATTTATGCAGAAAAGTATAAATAAATGTTTTGTAAACTGTATTTATTGTGTATAATTGTTAAATGTTTGTTTTTAGTGTGTAATTGAAATGTTAGAAATAAGTACTGTCATTCTCATTATATGGAGATAGTATGCTTAGGTCAAACATTATTAGCTGGTTTTCAAATTTAATTGGGTGAAAATTTATTTTTGATTTATCTTATTGGCAATCAATTTGCTTTACCTTGCAATATATTCAGTATATAAAATTGTTTCACAGTATTATTCCTTCTGTATTTCTAACTTTATACTTCCGTTGTCTTATGAATTATATATTGGTATTAAAAATTTCATTTTCAATTGCTATGAGTTTTAGGGGGGGCACGACTTGCCGCACCGGCGGGAGGGTAATAAAATTGGTATCAAATTTTCGACAGATCTTTATTTATCTATTAGTTGAATACCCTGTTGTGTGAATGGTGTACATAAAATTTTCCTGTTGGTCCCCCCACTGGCGCCACTCCTGATTGAATTTGATAAAGGGATGTCGATAAATATTGCGATGTATCTGTATCATAATCATCCTCCTCTTTGTCATCATTTTTCATTTTCTTCAGTAGCGCCTTCACAAACCATAGGATCATCATCCACTGTTAAATTTTCCTCCACTTTTAATTCCATAAATTTTGCCACTTTTTTTTCTTCAAGCTGAATTAAAGGCTTTTTTTTTTTGTCTCAAAACACCTTCTTCAGCCGTCTGAAACATAACCATTTTTTGAATTTTCGTCATTATCAGTTTGCTTATCCTTCATGAAATATTGTTACAGAGGAAAAAATTACGTTGAGATTTCAAAAAAAAAAAAAAAAAAAAAAACATTGTTGTATAAGGGTTTATTGCTGTACAGAATATCCTTATATTGAGGGGATGCATTATGTTCTATGCAAATTCACAGGGACCACAAAATTTTATTGTTGTAGAGGAAATTATCATTGTAGCAAGAGTTTACTGTAATACATTAACTAAAATTCTCTTTTGAAATTAGATGCACCATTTGCAAGGATCCTTTGAAAATGCTGATCCTCACCATCGAAAAGCAGCATTTCTTGCAATTTCAGTTATTGCTGAAGGTTGTTCTGAATTTATCAGATACAAGTAAGTATCATATTTATTTTTTTTTATATTTTTGCTTACACTTTTTATATTATAAGATCTTTTATTTTATATGATCTTTAACTAGTAAATTATTATTTTCAGATACTTGCCAATTTTTGTTCCTGTTATAATACGTGGTATACAGGATAATGATACTGTTGTTCGTAATGCGGCCCTTTATGCTGTTGGACAGTATGCAGAGTATTTACAGGTAATAGTGCTGTATTCTGTTTTGCAATATAATTGTCCTTTCATGCAAATCCTTTCTCTGTAAATAATGTTATAACTGCCACTTTAGAGGTAAAAAGTTGATATATGAGAATTGCATAAATTATAATCATGAAACACTTAATGAATCTGTCTAACCACCAGCTAAATTTTGAATGAATACTTGCATTTTCTTGGAAGAATATAATTTAATCTAAATTTCTGTATAAATTGCGTAAAATTTCTATAGCTAAGTGATCACAGTTTTACAGATTTCATTATGCTGATTTTTGAATTACTGTTTTTCAGAATAAGTAATTTCTTAACTATATTTATGTGATAGTTTTTTCACAGTTTGCTAATTATAATAATGCAATTTCTTTTCTCAATGAAGTTACATTTAATTATGTGAATGAAAGTTCAAAAAGCAAAATAAACTTAATAGTGCTTAAATTTTTAATTTTATATGTATTCAGAAGTTTTAAAGCACCTTAAAATGTTCAGAATTAAATGAACTATTTTTTCTAAAATGTTATGAATTTAGAATTGTTTTTCATTATACAAATAGTTATAAATAAGTTGTTTTTTTCACCCTATGGTCAAAAAATGAAGTAAAATGCTAGATCAGCATTTTAAAATGTTTTCTTGCTGGAAATAAGTATGTAGTGTGTAAGTTTACAGAATAAGACACAGGCTAATGTAGTGTTTTTGCCATCTAACCACGATTAAGACTTGAGATGTGAACCCAATCTTTTTGCACATAGTTTCAAAATGGAGCACTTAACATGACAAATTAAATACAAGTTTCTGGTCGTGCTAAATTGCAAAAACAGCTTATATCTTGTAGAACTAAATTTTTAGTTTTGAATTGCTGATAGGCTTGTATCTTTCTTTCAGCCTGAAATCAGTAAATATGCTTCTGAATTACTTCCTGTACTCTTTGATTACTTGCAAGCCACTTGTCAGCAGTTACAGCAAGGAAACAAGAATCCTCCAACACTTATGAGGACATTTTATGCTGTTGAAAGATTTTGTGAAAATCTAGGTAATTTTTCAAGAAGTATTTAAAAAGAATTTTTTTTTTTCAAATTCTTCTGCAAATTTTCATTACAGCTGAATTATTAAAAAATGTAATGCTGTATTCAGATCAATCCAGTCAAACTTATCTGTATTCGAGTTTCTTAATTATCAAATTCCCAGTGTCTGTGAATGATAATATAGTAAAATGTTGCAAATTGATTTTGTGACCTAGACCTATTCAATTAATCAGATTGAGCAAAATTCAAAAATTTATAATGTTGCTAAAACTATTCTCTTTTTAGGGATCCTTCCCCATAGTCTTTAACTTGTATCTTAGTTATATTTTCTAAGAATGCCATGAATTAATCAGATTGTTAGCTTCAATTTCTGGCTTTCATAGACTTTAAAGATAAATATTATTTGTAATTGTGTGACTTTGATTATTTTTTGTGCATGCTCCATTTTTAATTTGATTTTTCTTTTTAGAGGACATATTGCCATACTTACCTACTTTAATGAATTGCTTAACTACATTTTTGACTATCAATACTGAAAAGTCAGCAATTGTTAAAGAACTTGCAGTCGAAGCAATTGGATCAGTTGGTAAGTGATGAAATCTACAGAAAAGCTTTTTGCTACAGCTAGCTTTTGGTTATTAGTTTTAATTCTATGAAATATAACAAAGCATATTTAAAGTTACTCGAATCTATTTAAAACTTTCCTGCATTTATATTCTATGATGTTTTTTCATAATGGAATTGAGAGTAATGCTGCAAATAATGATTGCTTTTCATTTATCTTTTCTTTCTGAATATAAATTATAGTTGAAAGAGTAATGTTAAAAATATAAGTGCATTAAACTATGAAAAGAAAACATGAATTTGCAGTTATTCAAAGTGGGTATGCCACTTCAACTATCTATTTTACTATTTCATCTTGGAAGGGGACAAACTGGAAATTCCTAAATATGATCACTGGATGTGAGCATCATAGCTATGCTAATGCCAAAGACTCATATAACAAAGAATATTTATTAACACATAACTAAAACTTAACAGTTACAAATGGAACAAAAACTAATAGATACTGATATTGTATAGTAAATACCGACATTATATAGAAAATCGTACAAGACTGAAGGTGGCAAAGTCATCTGCATAACTTACCGGCGCAGATGCCGACAATCTCCCACAATTGTTCGTGATATGAATTGCCACAAATTTATTTAGTTAATCCATTTACTGAAAATATAAAAATACATCTGCTCATAATAGATTTAAGTTTTAAATGCATTTAGACTAGATATATATACTTTGTCCAGTATATATATCTAGTCTAAGTAACAAGGAAAAACTAACACTATGTTTTAAGAATATTTTTTTGGGGGGGAGGGGAGGCCTCTACAGGAGAATGTTTGTATCTATCTTCTTTGAGGAGCACCAGATTATTTTATGAGTAGATGCCAAGGAATGAAACCTTAAATTATGATTCTTCTATGATTTCACTAACTGTAAAAATAACTGTTTATATGCTATCTCTGTGGTTTGAAAGTTTCACACATGTTTTGTTTCCCCTGTTTTAGCTGCTGCTGCCAAATCCAATTTTGTACCATATTTTAATCCAATTATGGGCCATTTACAAAGGTTCATCTCAGAAAAGCATACTGATGAAACAAGACCATTGCAAATACAGTCTATTGGTGAGTTATTAATGGAAACAGTTTCTTTCAATTGCACTCATTTATATGTTTGAGATTTCTGATGTATAGGTCTTCAGTTTTGTGGTTTGTTGAATAATCTGAGTATGATACTATCAAACTTTATTGGTTTTATACATGTGCTATAATAATGTGTTTAGCAATCTGCTTTGTAATCAGTTTTTCATGAGTATGTAGATTTTAATTTTAAAGATTATAATACTAATTGTAAAAGTCTTCTTATAAATATATTTTAAATTTGTAGTAAGTTTGGAACCATATATATATGTTGATTACAGAAATATTTAAAAGTAGTAGCTCATGTTTTTGCCTGATATTTAATGCATAATGTTTTTTTTTACATTTCAGACACATTAGCTATAATTGCCAGAACTGTTGGGCCTGAAACATTTATGCCATTAGCTCATGATTGCATCAAATGTGGAATACTTCTTATGACAGAAATAGATGATCCAGATGTTCGTAGATCTTGGTAAGTAAATGATTTTTACAATATGTTGTTTGTTTTAAAATTTGTTTAAAGGCTATTTTTCCTATCCCCCCTTTTTTTTTTTTTTCCAGCTATGGATTGTTTTCTTCTGTGTCAGTTGTTCTGAAATCTGAAATGGCTCCTTATCTCAATGCAATAGTAGAACGTATGCTCGAAAGCATAAAGTCATTGGAAGGAATTAGCATAAGTGTAGGTATTCACTGCTTTTCTAAATTTTATCCTATTTTTGAAATGTATTAAAAGATTTTTTTTTTTTTTTTTTTGAAAAATGACATTCCGATAAGCAATTTTTATCTATAAAATTTAGCCCCCCTGTCAGTAAGGATATATATTGCAGGCATTTCTTGATGACCTATTTTTTAGTGCTTATTCGTGAACATTTATTGCCATCAATCGAATAATTTCTTTTGGTCAATGTTTTATAATTTCCTTACTGCTGTAGTATTAACAACTTCCTTTAGTAGATTATAAAGTTCTTAGTTTTCTTTAACCTAAATATTGTCTCAGATACCTGAATTTATCGAATATAAAATGTATGATGAAAGAAAAATTATATAAACTCGGCTCAATTATAAAGTCAGCTTTGCGATTACCAATGATGAATTGTTAATACTATGCATGTAAATTGTCATTTTAAAATATAGTCTTTTTTTTTTCTCTTAATGCAATCTGTACAACTTTTCTCTTATATGGATAGAAATATTAGAGGAAATTATTTCATTGTATTTGGAAGGTATAATTGAATCTTTAATTTTCTAAAAGCATGGGTCTATCCAGGTGAAAATTGGCGGCCCCTTCACAAAATTCCACTTCATAAGAATGGCCCCCATCACAAAATTCCAATTCATAGAAATGGCCCCTTTACAAAATTCAAATTCATAAAAACGGCCCCTTCACAAAACTCTTAATTTACAAAAACGGCCTCATTTTTCAAACTGTCTTTTCTTTTTTAAAAGTTTTTGAATGAGGCATTGCACAATATATATCGGGGTTCGTACGCGTCCTTAAAAGTCCTTACTTTTACATTTAGTCCTTAAAAGTCCTTACAAATCCTTATTTTTATGCCCCATTTTTAAAAAGTCCTTACTTTTTTACTCTGCCATTATTAGAAAATTTAAAATTTCTCCGTTTATCATTTTTCTAATTCCTCCTTCTCGGTCGACGTGGCTCTCGCAGAATGGGGTGGGGACGACACTACTCGCATTCTACGAATCCATATCCATCGCATACACTTTGGGAAATAAGGGAGAAGTTACAGATGGCCGTTATTGGTCCATGGTTACATAGGAATTATTGTCAAAAGTGCTGTTACCATTTTTAGAACAGTATCAAAGTGATAAACCTTTACTTCCATTTTTTGCCAGTGATGTTTTTAAAACTTGTTAATGATTGCATTAAACATTTCAAAATTTTGAAACCAGAGAATGAAAGAATTGAGAAACCTGAGACTTTGGGTCACTGAAGTTGAATTTGCATAAACTTGTATAATGATAAAAGTGTATTTAGGATTTGCTGCAGAGCAACTAATAAAAGAAAAGATAAAAAAATAAGGAATTAGCAGACAAGGATGTTTTCACACTCGGACAGAATAGTCGGAAAAACATCATAACAATGATAAAACATTTCATGCAGAAATGTCCTGTGAATGTCACAGCACTAAACAAGACCTGCGATTTGCATTGATCCCACAGTAAATGGATATTCTGAAAAAGCACAGGAAAAAAAATGAAAAAAAGGTATTGATTGTATTGATAAAATAAAGCTATTTTTTGAGGAAAGATTGCGACGAAATTTTGTTTCTCTATGCGATTTTCTGTTAAATATTGTAAAGCAAATTCATTTGAATTTACTTCTTTCATCAAAAGTGATTCCCTTGATAATTTTTTACAAACTTATTTTAGCAATAATCATTATGAAAAAGTTTGGAAGATTATCAAAATGTATTAATACTGTCCAGTGGACAAGAGGTTTTAGGTGAACAAGGCCCTGGCGAAATCGAAAATTTAAAGATGCTTCATATATTTTCACATAAAATCATGAATTTATTAAGCTGTCTGTATTTATGACTTAAAAATTACTAAAGAAATGAGGGACGCCACATCAGCTAGAGCAAAATACATGCAGTATTTAGTGAAGATCAAGAAAGAACTGAAACAAAACAACTGAAGCGAAAGTCTAGAGAGGAAATAGATTTTTAAAACAAAAGAAAATGTTCATAAGCGGACATGCAAACAAATGAGTTAGCTAATGAGGCTGCAAAGTCAAAGGACTAAATTTATTCAGTATTGTAGATCTAAAGAAAAACAATTTCTAGAAAGAAATTAAAGAAATACCTTGGATGTAAATTGAATATGAAAATGTTTGGAATTAAAAGATATTTAGATTACCAGTTTCATGGGTTTTTTTCATCAATTTATTAACTCATATTTTTATTAGTTTGTTGTAGTTAAATTTAATGTTATCTTCTATTTTTTTATATTATAATTTATCATCTAATAGGTTGAATTAGCAGAAGTGAGACATTTTATTTAAAATCGTCGATGCGTAATTTAATTTATTCAATTTTGAGGTCCTTATTTTTTGTTTTTTAGTCCTTAAAGTCCTTGATAGTCCTTGCTTTTCATTTAAAGAGTAATGAGACATGTACATATATATATATATGAGTATTTTTTTTTTTCAGTATTATATCAAATTATTGCATATATTTGGTTCAATGAAACACTTTTGATATGCAACATAAAATATAGAAATATGACTGCTAAAATTGAAGGCTTTACATGATAAAAAATTTTTTCACAAAAATAATTTTTTTTGTCACAAAAATGGGCTTCTAAAAAAAACCTGGAGCGCCCCCTGAAAAGAAAAACTTCTCAACTGAAATTCAGTAATTTTCTTGGTTCTTCAGTCGTATACTAATTCATTCAGTTCAATTTCATAGACAAGCTGTGGTGACAGAAACACAGCATTTACTCTGTTTGAAGATGAAGATGACGAAGAGAAAGAAAATGGTGATATGAATGATGACAACATAGAAAATCTGGAGGATGCTAGTGAAGACGATGATGACGTAACTGGGTAAGATTCTTTCTTAATTGGTGTAATTTTTCCAATATTAGAAAAGTGAATATTTGTTATTGTGTGATAATTTTAATACTATGTTAGTATTCCAGAAATTCAAAGAAAGGATTGTAGCAATATTCGCTTAAGAATTTGTTTAAATGATTTCTTCAAAGCATGTTGCAGAAATTAAAAAAGATGAGCATTTCACTTCATGAGTTTTTTAAGGAAGAAGGGGGGGGGACCTTCTTGTACTTTCATCATTGTTGGTGCAATTATTGTGATTTTCTTGCATATGAGTATTGTGTAACTTTGATATTTTCAAATTATTTATGGTTATTTAATTTGTTGTGCATCAAAATATGAAGTGCAAATATTTTTGCTAGATGTATTTAAATTCATTGAAAAGAAATTTTTATCTGAATTTATTATTTGATTAAAATTTGAATGGAAGAAATATGCATTTTCCAGCATTTGCAGACTGATGGATACCTATTTTTGTTCTTGGAAAACTTTATTTCCCCTCGCACTTCTTATTTTTCAAAACATAAATAAATTAAATCTGTAGAAGTGGCATGTAGTTTCTTACATATCTAATGAAACTTGGATAAATAACTCAAATAATTGAATATTTCAAAATTAAACTGAATAACAATAAAAATTGTTTTTTTAAACGTGTAAGAATAGATGTTTATCTACTGTAGTGTTGTACTTTTCTTTTATGCTATCAACTTGTTTTCATATTTTTCTTCTAAAAATCAATATTTTATTAAAGAATGTATTGCAATAATTTGTTTGGTGTTTTGTAGGTATAATGTTGAAAATGCTTATGTGGAAGAAAAGGAAGGAGCTTGTCTGGCTTTAAAAGAAATGAGCGATGAAGTTGGGTATGCTATTTTACAATAATCTTTTTTAATATTTTATTTTTTAAATCTTAATCTGCAGCTCTTAAATTTTTTGTCATTTTCAATTAGAATGTATTGTTATGTTATATAAGATATATCTAGCACTACAAAAAATTAATTATGCAAAAGTAACATAAATTCTGCTCCTTATTGTGTCTGTGGTTGGGACACGGGATGATAATTGGGACTATGAAGTCAGGTTCAGAGGTTTGGTATGTTGATCTATACAGTTTAAGAGTATTGTTTGATGTAGTACTTATCAATAGAAATAGTTCTTTTTTTAAAAAAATCTTGGAATGAAGACAGACGTATGCATAAATTTATTTTTACAGTTCAAATGAAATTCAGCTTTATAATAAATTTTTGGAAAATTAAAAAAAACATGCATTACTAATTATTTTTAGTGCATTATTGTTTTGCCTGTTCTTTGGAAGTTATGTAGTTAAGTTATGATTGTATTATTTAAATAAAATTTAGGTTCCGATTGCTTCCCTTTTTTTTTACGACTATATATATTTTTATAGGGCTCCATTCCTGAATTACATTGAAGTTTCTTTCAATGAAGTTAAAAAACTAGTTGAGCATCTGTCAGATGATGTTAGAAGAGCTGCAGTTGGCACTCTGGGACAATTCTGTATAACCCTGAATGACATTTTTACTGAAACTGGAAATTTGGAGTGCCGAGTTGGTAAGATGATGTTTAGTTCTGTGTCTTTACTTAGGATATTTTTCTTTTATTTTTAAGGGTCTGGCAATACTTAAGTCTTGAGATAAAACATGTCTGTTCAGAACTTCACATTTTTTAATTAATTTACTAGCCGCTTTCAGTGACTAGCTTTGTTTGCAGGGAATATGATTTAAATTGAATCTTGCATCATTTTATATTCATGGTTCTCTTAAAAATGTAATTTTAAACTTCAGATTGTGGTAGATATTTAACCCATGTTCTATTAGTGATTTTGTACCTCTTCTGTTATTGTCTATATAAATGTTCCTAATGGAGTCAAATAACTGACCATGTCATGTAACCTCTATTTCCATGTTGTTGGCGCTATCTTCATTCCCTTATTCCTCTTGTAAAATATGCATTTGATTTCAACATTAAAATGACGCAGCACATGTTATGGTCAGTGGCATTTAACATAGCAACCATAAGTATTCAGCTTATGGTTATATTTCTTAACGTAAGCAAAGCAATATCTCGGAGAGCTTGGTTTACAGATTTCACAAAAATCTTGATGAAATAAAATATGAAAGCAAAATGTATTAGGATCCTATCTCAGATTACAACAATGAAAGAAAAATATGCAATTAAATATTCTTTTAAACAATGAAAACGGTTTGAGTTGCATTGTAAAAAGTATTGTTGTAAATTATGCCAAAAAATATTTTTTAAATATATTAAAATTCAAGAAAACGTACGGAAATTTAATTGATATAATTGGAAAGGTAGTTTTTTGCACTTTCAGATGGTGTGAAATTGATTTTTGTGCTGTAATATCTTCATAAGTTATTAAGGAAAAGCGCCGAAATTTTGCCTATTTTTTAATTAAAATTTCAGAAAAAGGGCTCTGGGGTGCACATTCCCACCCTTCAAAGTATGTTTGTGCCAAGTCTCGTAGCTCCAAGTCTAGCGGTCTGCCCTGTAGAGGACCAACACACACACATTCTCCTTTATTATTAGTAGAGATAACTTTTAACAGAATTTTATTTGTAACCTAACTTATATGCAAGTATGATTAGATTTGCTATTTTGTTGCATTATTTGCTTTTAGCTAGATTGGGAATTAAAGAATATATCATTGTAATGTTTTAAATTTTTGTATGGGTTTATAAATTCATTTAGAACTAATGTAGTTTAAAGGTTTTTAAAGCATCTACAGTTCTTGTTAAAGATTAAATGAATATGTAGGAAAATGAGCGTGTCAAAATTTAACAGACAGCATGAAAATTATAAATTTTGAGGATGTGTAAAGAGTTATAGTATAAAAAAATTCGCTCTTTTAAAATATTTTGGAATTAAACATTGATTTATTATAACCATTTTCGAAATGAGTAAGTTGGTACTTGTGTTCTACAGATAAGAAATTGATATACTTTTTGTTTTTCATTTCCTTAGCTCTTGAAACGAATTTGGGAATATTGCTTCCCAAGCTTTTTTCACTTGCAAGAGAAGATACTGAGCATACTGTAGTCCTTGCTTGCTTAGAGACTCTACAAAATATCATTGACAAAATTAAGGGCAATGCTTTGAATGCCAGCTATCTTGAATCAGTTTGCCTGCTGGTAAAGGATGTATTCAAAAACAAGGTAAAACATAACATTTTATGTCGATTAACTTTTAACACACTTATTGTTAGAGTATTTATTCATATTAGCCATTTTATTCCCAATAAGGGAAAATTTATTTTGCAGTTCTTGCATTTATTATTGCTTTCAGCAATTTTATGGTATTTAATTTAGAATTTAATTAATTTAAAACTGAAGGAGCAGTTGAAATTATTCCCTATTATCAAATTTTGTTATTTTCAACTATGTAAACATTTTGTTGGGAGTGTTATTAAAAATATTATTTTTAACATTAAAAGCATTATTTTAATTAACTGCTTATTAAATTCAATTTGTTCTTTTTAATTACTATCTTCTTTATTTATTTACTGTGATGTACCTTTTTGAACAACATTCTGGAAAGTATTAGTATTTTTTTATGCCAAAATTCAGTTAGCCAAACACTTTGTCAAAATTTAATTTACCAAGAATTTTTTAAAAAGTACCATAATTTTTCAAATTATTATTCTTTTTAAAATATGACTGATATCCTGTTATTGCGTCATTTATTTGTTTTCTGAAACAGCATAATTTATTTCTTGTAAATTAAGATTTGAAATAAATTCCTCTCCTTTTTTAAGGGTGCTAGTTATGGCTTTTACACTATATAGAACTTCATATTAATGAAAGTAGTTTGTATTTAGACTATTATTTTTTAAGGTTATTGGAATTCATTTGTCACATATATTTTAAGAATGAAATTTCTTCTTTGTCTGAAAGTTACTGATAATTTTCTATACTTTTCTTAGCTTGCATGTCAGGATGAAGATGCGAATGAAGATGATGATGAACAAGAAGCTGAATATGATAACCTGCTGTTGGAATATGCTGGTGAATTGATTGCTTCACTTATCAAAGTTGTACCTTGGAATCAATTTGCTCCATATTTAGCTGGCTTGATGCCTTTCTTGTTGGCAAAATCTGTAAGTTTCTTGTCATGAATTGCTTTTTAAATAAATCGCTACCTTTTGTACTTGTCATAATGACTTTTTTTTAGTTCCCAAAATTGCTGAATGAACTGTTCACTTTCCAAACAAGATTTTTTTCATTTTCTGTGTGTACTAATATTATTAATTTCATAACTTCTAAATTTGTTTTCAGCTATTTTTGGTTCAGTTTTCCAACCACAGAATGCTTTGTGTAAAGTTGTTTTACTTCTAATATGTTTGCTTTTTCTCCTTTGCTAATATATATATATATATATAATGCCATTTTCAAAGTTTTTTGGTACTGGCCATCTATGTAAATGTTACCTTATAGTTCCACAGAGCAAAATTTCTTCTATACTAAAAAAAAAAAAAAAATTGTAAGATATCTGAAAGTGTTAAGAAAATTGCTTGTTTTTACTCTTGAAAATTCCAGTGTGAATATTATTGTATGTATTTTATAACCCTTTCTCCATTCTAATTAAAATGTTTTAAATTAAAGATTATTATTCTGTAATAATTTTTAAATACTTTGACCAAAGGCTATTTATTCTGTAATAATTTTTAAATACTTTGACCAAAGGCTATT
>BGPR01000352.1:672819-716335 GCA_013235015.1 Araneus ventricosus
TGTTCATGTTAAGAATTATTTATTCGTTTTCAGAAAAAAGCCTGCACAGTTTCTGAAAAGTCCTTTTCTATTGGTACTCTTGCTGATATTGTGAGTTCAATGCAACCTGGGAGTGTCAGACCATTCTTAAATCACTTGCAACCTGTATTTCTCAGTGGAATGAAGGAAGATAATGAGGAAGTGCGGAGTAATGCAGTATATGGGTTGGGAGTTCTTGCTCAGAATGCTGGAGATATTGTATTTGAGTATCCTTTGTAAAAAGTCCTTTTCTTTCTAAATATCAGAATTTAAACTCGTTTCTTTTTAATTTCTTTATGCACCAACAATCTAGAAGTGTATTGTCTTTTTTTTTCTTCCTAATTTTAGTGAAATAGGCTTTTTAATGCCTGTGCATTGTGAAATTTATTAAGTTATGTGTACTAAACTAATGCAGTGTTGAAAAAAATATTACTTCAGTTTCAAAATTTACTAATTAAAAAAAAAAAAAAAAAATTACTTTGTACTCTGGTATTTCAACAGCATTTATTTTTAGATTTCAGGCTAGATGAAATCTCAGAACATTACTGTGAAAACATCTATTTTAATGAAAGTTCTTCTCCACTTCTAGTCATTCAATAAGATTTTTCTGTTTTGGTTGTCCATGGGCTTTTACCTACTCTTTTATTCATTAAATCTGATTGATCATCACACATGCTGCGGTACAGTGGGATTGGAGAATAAAACTGTCTACAGGGCAATAATAGGCTTTCCTCAAAAGTGAAACTTATTGATTAAAGAGTGAAAATTATGATTTAGTGCAACTTTTATACCAACTTGTATACAGGGAAGGAGAATCTACTAACACATAGGGAATGTTTAACTTTATTATTATTCAAGGAGAAAGAATTATTGCAGTATCATGTTATACTCGCTTTATATTTTTATGTACAGTTGATATGTTGAGGTCATCTTCTTAACTTTCTCAGTCAATATCCTGTGTACCTTCAAGCCTTGTCAAATATGATTGCTGCTGAAGAAGATCCCAGAGCCAAAGACAATATCTGTGGGGCCGTGGCTAGATTAATACAAACTAATATTATTGGTGTTCCATTGACTAATGTAAGTTGACTGTGATATAGTTAATATTCTCAAGGGTGATTTTGTTCTGGAATTCCATATTTTTTTACTTCTCAAATCTGGATTTTTTTTTCAGAAATCCACTATTTTTAACTTTGTTTTGGAACAAATATATAATTAAATTATTATTTCAAATATATATTGAGCGTAAATGAGTGAAAATCCAGTCATTTTAGAAATATGTATTGTATGGTTAGCATATTAACATTCTGAATTATTCAAAATTATATTGGATTTTTACTCCTCTCTAGCTTTCAGGATTTTTAAATTAGGTTGCTATCATCCCTGTATTCATGTATTGCACTCTTGATTAAAATTCATTAATAAGTTCTTGAAATAATTTTTTACTTCAAAATGCTTGTATTGTAGGTATTTCCAGTGTTTCTCAATTCACTTCCTCTAAAAGAAGATCTTGAAGAAAATGCAACAGTTTATGAATGTTTGAATTATCTATATAGCATTCGTTGTGAACAGGTAATTTGAATTGATTGCTATTTATGATGTGCATATTGAAATACAGTAGCTGTCGTATAATTTATTTGCATTTCCAAAGATTTCTGACAAGAATTTGTATGATTCTTTGCATTGCTATTTTATTTTCCACTAAAGGTTGATATTAAAATTCTTATTGTAAATAATTTACGCTGAAATACTATTAAATTATTCGATACTTGCATAAGATAGGCATATTCAAATATCGTTGTAATCGTATAATTTATTTGCATCTCCAAAAATTTGTGTTTGATACTATATTCTAGTAATGTGGGTGACTATTTTTAAGTGAATTGTTGATATTGAGGTTCTGAAGTTAAATAATTAAATCTGAAATATTATTAATTTATTAGATACTTACATAGAATTGTGTGTTTAGTTTTTTCAGAATATACCCCAAATACTCAAGGTTTGCTCAGAATCTGCAGTTGGTGACAAGCTCAATGAAAGTAAGACGTGTCATACTTACTGTTATTAAAAATAAGTATGAAATAATATACATATAATACTTATTGTTATTAAAAGTATTAAAAAAAGTATGAGCCCATAATTTTTTGCATGGAATAATTGTACACTTTTCAATATTTTTTCCATTGTATCCTCTCTGGTATAACATTGACTATGTTTCCATTATTTTCAAATTACTTAAAACAGGTTAGTGCTTATTATTGCTGTTTTCTGTCAACATACTCTGATATTTTACACTTAATTTCTGTATAGATTCTTGGTTTTCGGCGCAGCTTATCCCATTTGAGGATCTTGTGTCAGGGAAGAAAGTCAAATCAAATCTCAGATATTTTAAAATTTGTTGTAAACACTCATAAATTCTCTTTAATTCTGTGTGAAATATTTTGACATTTTTAGTTAACAAAAATGTTGAAGTTTCATAGATTGATGTGAAAGACAACATATAATTATTGTTTTAAAATTTATTTATCCATGCACATAAATAAAATATCTCTTCTATTTGTGCTTTATAGAAATTGTTATTGTTTGCTTATTTAAATTAAATTTATGACCTAAGTATTCTGTTTTGTGGTTCATCAGTTACTTGATTAATTGCTGAAATGACTTAATTAACTCATCAATATTTAATTGGAATAAAAGGTACTTGAAACTAATTTCATCATTTATTTATTTCAGAATCTGTTGCCTTGATGCGCACTCTACTGAATAGTATATATAATGAATTTCCTAATGACTTTGAATCTGTTTTAAAGACTTTGCCGCAAGCCAATGCTGAAGCACTTGTAAAAGCAAGACTAGTAGCATAATTTAGTTATGAAGAATCTGTAAATAATAATTTATGATGGTGAATCATTTGAAAATAAACTTTATTTATAAAATTTGGCCCTTCTTGATTGATTGTTGTTCAGCATTTTCTTTGTCAAAGTTGCTTAATCATTGTTTATGTGTGTAACAAGACTCGTTTTATATTTTAAAGTAAAATATGTATTCCCCTAATTGTATCTTAAATGGATGTGTTTTATATGGAGAGGAATCAACTCCCAAATAACACATTTTGAGATACAACAGTTTTTCTAAAATGTTACGAGGGAAATTCAAATTCTTCCTTTTTCTAAAATTTATTGCATTGTTCAACAGAATGTTTCAGTTTTGCTGAGCAAACTACCCATAGTAGTTTTTAATTGAGGCTCTGAAATCCATAAAATGGTGGTTGATTTGTAGTTGAATAGCTGTGTCTAGATATTTGTTCAGGGTTCGTACTCCTCCTGAAATTCCTGAAAAACTCCTGAATTTTGCTTTTTTTTTTCTAAGGGCCCTGAAAATTGTGTTTTTTATCCTGATATTTCTTTTTGTCTCCTGAAAAATTACAATCGAAGAGCAAAAGATAAAATTATGATAAAACATAAAAATATGATGTTTCCATTTTTTCTTATTGATAGAAAGTCGCTGGATTCCGGAATTCTTACTTCTGACCTTAGCGCCGAAAGAGTCTACCGTGCATGTTTCGAGTCACTGCAATCGGGAAAGATGGGAGAATTGATATTTAGTATAGTTTTTTGCCAATTTTATAAAAATTATCCACACATTCCCTCCTTCTCCACACAATTGATTTTCTTTTTCACGTTATCTCCTGAAATTTCTGTACTGTACTCCTGAAAAAATTCTTAACTCCTGAATTTTACTATCATATATACAGTATGAACCCTGTTTGTTTATTTTATTTATTTTTACCATTTAAAAAGGTATGTACCGTTATTCTCCGAGATATTATTTTACCATACAATTTTAAATTATTATTACTCTTGAAAGATTTTGCAGATGTGGTTTTTAGGTTTTGCGTTTGTTATTAAAATAAGCATTCACTGAAACTCGTAGTTAACTTAAGATCTCTATGTTCCTGAGAGATAAAAATAATTGAGAAAGTGTTGCTACATATTTGAGTAATGCATCAAACCTCCCTGAATGCCATGTTTATTGTTAGAACAGATGGCAGAGAGTGTGATTGCAGAATAAATTTCCATATTTAGATTTGTATCAAATTGTAAAGATGAGCCACTATTTTTTGTAGACTTCACATTTATTATTGAAAGTAACTTAAAATATTTACAATCTTGCCACTAATACATTCTTGCTGCAACTTCATATTAGTATCTTTTTCTTTAGATTTCAACATTAGCTGTTTTTTTCATTTTTTCTACCCTCCCAAAATGCTTTAACATATTTACAAAGTAGCTTATGTGAGGTGGGGTTATTAATTCAAAAAGTGATGTAATTAAAAGGATGGAAGTAATTTGATTATTCTACCTGATCTGTGTGAAAGGAAATGTTTTGAAAAATTTAACAGGCACAAAATACAACCAAAATTTGGCAGTTTTCGTAATTAAAAAGTTGCAAGTTATTTTATAAAAACTTGTTGAAATCCTGTATTTCCTAACATATATAAATAAATCTGGCATGCCCTGGATAAATTATAACCATATTAATTGTTTTATCTTTTGTTAATTACCATTCTTAGATTTTCGCAAATTAGTAGTAAAATTTGTGGATTCCATGTTGAAATGGTTTTTCCCAAATTTCAGATTTTAGGTTGATTTTTTTTTTCCTTCTTGGTAGCAAAAAGGAGAGTTTTAAGGAGCATTAATTCAAAATTATATTCAGCAAAAACCAAGTCTCGCAAACAACCTTATCAAAATATAGATGAAAAACCAAATATAAATCCTGTTACTTCAGGCAATAAAGAAATTGCATCTCGAGTATTCCATAGTTTTTCACACTGTATTTTAAATTGAACTAGCCGCCCTTTGGGCGGGTTTGCGGCTAGCACCCACTTTGCTCAGCACTGCCCGTTTTAAATACTGCATGAAGATCAGTGGAACAGACCACAAAACCATAGTAGATTTCATATTCTTTGTAGACAACAGATTCCTTTAAAATCTTTCAATAAACCTCATCTAGTTGTAATGTTTCGTATAACTTTTTCACAAAATTTGGCATGAAGGTCCTCAGATCCATAAATACAGAATGGAATCACCCTAACTAAACAGTTCCCATCGCCTACATTGGGTATTTTACAATATTTTTGACACTCCATTTTGATGGCACTGTAGGGTTTTATTGATGAAAACAAAAAGTCGTCTCAAAATTAAAACTTTATATTCCAAAAACAACTTCATTCTCTCATTTAACAATGCTGAATTCCATTAAAAGTTTTTTTAACAACAGCTAATTTTCTTATTCCCAATCTAATAAAAAGAACTTTTGAAAAGAAACAAAATCATTTGCTATTGATTTTAAATTAAATATTAACCAAACCAAGGATAATATTTTTAGAGCGGTCTTAACGAAATCATTGCTTTAAAAGTCGCTTTTAAAGCTAAATTAAATTGTAATGAAATGCAGCAGAACTGCATACAAATGAAAATTACTATTTTAAACTTACAAAAATAAAGCTGAGCACTTTGTTTTGTTAGTTATTTGAAAGAAGTGATATAATGAATTGGTGAAATCAATTGAGTTTTTGAGGAGCTCCTTACTATTTTTCAATAACTCTCCGTTAATATATTCTGTTTATTTTGCAATATCTCGCAAAAATTAAGGGTGCTGGGGAATGGAGACTACCCTTAATGACATATCGAGACATCATAAGCTTTCATGTGAAACAAAAATTGTCGAAATCGGTCGAGTAATTGAGGCTGGCGAACTCTGTGAAGATTTTTACGAAATTATTTTAAATATATAGATTATATTGTTATAGGTTATCATTATATTATTCTTTAACATCATTATTTGCAATTAGCTTCATTGGAAAAATAACTTCTTCTATTCATTGTACCTTATTTTCAAGAACTTCATCTAAATACATTTTAAAAACACCTTAGAAGAACTTGAAAAATCTTGCGTTTTAAGGACCTTGACTAGGGGGATAGCAACCTCATTTCAAAATTCCATCTAAATCTGACAGTTTCAAATAATTCATAAAATTAGTGTTTCATTTACATTGATATATGCATGCAGAAATGTTTTCAAACAATTTCATAAGCAAAGCAAAAGGTGTATTTTTTAAAAAAATGTTTCTCTACCTAATTTCATAAAACTGTTTGGTTTCTCAATGTTTTTTTAAAAAAAGAAATAATTAATTTTAGTTTCCTTTTTTGTGGGTGGGGGAAGTTCTGGGAATGGCTGTGTTTATATTTTTCTTCGATAACGGTTAAAAGTTGAGTAGCAGCATCATAGACTATGCTTTTTGCCTCCCCTTGTCATATTTGTCGTGTTAAAGTGAAATAAATGTACTGCTATTTGTCTTTGTAGCCTCTTCAAAGCGGAGGCATCTATATCTCCTTCCCACTATCTATATAAGTTTAATATGATTTACAAGACCTTTTGATGTAGACTAGGGCTTTTCACTACTGATCGTTTCAATATCCCGAAACTAACACTTTTGGGCGATTTTACAACTGGAAAGGGCTGTCAGGCAATGAGTAAGACAAGCACATTTTCAGAGTTCATTGTTAGGTCACGCTAAATAAATTGTAAACATCTCCCCCATACATGCCAACAACTACGGATTTTATCAAAAATTTCCTCAAACTACGGAGAAGGTTAAACTTTTTACGGAAACAAGTTTTTTTGCTCTTGCATGCAGTCACTTTAGTTATATTCCTTGTTGAACCAGATATTTTTTTGTACGTTTCATGTTTTTATAAAATGTCATATAATAATTTCTAATTCTTCTAATAATAGTGGTATATATTATCTATTTCTTGTATTATTTATCCAGATAAGTTTTTTCTGAAAAATAGAAATATTATATTATTACTTGAAATAGATTAAATGTATAAATGATCATAAATTCAAAATTTTGACACAAGTCTGCTTCCATGTGTGTGTGTGCACGTCTGCCACTCTCGTAGACCTTCTGCTACGGAGAGCAACCTTTCCAATGTTGGCATGTATGTTCTCTAGGGTTGGGTGATACTGTATCAACTTGATATTTTGTATCAGGTACACCTAAATGATACAGACCAAAAGTATCAGGTACTCGGTAACAGTTCTCGAATGATAATGATAAGTAATCGCTTCGGTTGGCTGATACGAAGTATCAACATAATACAAGTATCATATGATACAAAATATCAGATTGATACATTTCAGTGTTGGGGATAGTTTCGCGTTTTCGATAGAGGTACGATGATGAAGTGCATGTGGCCTTAGTTTTGGAATCGTGATGGGTGGGGGTGGAAAGGAGAGAAACAAATAGTTAAGTCTATCGGAAGGCGGGATCCCGAGTTCGGATTGGTATGTGTGGGATTGATATGTAATTCATTAACTTTGTGGAAGAGATACAATAGGATTTCAGCATCATACACTTGTGTAGAAACACCTCGCTTGAGAATGATCCCCGAAATAGGTAGGTACTTCCTTATTAAAGAACGAGTAGTATATTAATAAGAACTTTGGGTATTATAGTAATAAACTGAATTATGTATATTAATGGATTTTGGGAATCAGGAATTGTAGACAGGAAGAGAATGGTTCATGATTAACACAGACATGACACATTTCCGCGAAAACGCTGATTTCCGCTTTTTCGGCATCGAATTTAATCATTCTTGGGATCGATTCAAATCTGCATTAAAATTTTTGTTAATGTGTTGGGGGGGGGGGGGGCGCACGCAAACAAAAGTTGTGCGCCATGTGAAAATTGTGCTTATGGTTCTAAGGCGAAAGAGTTTTGAATTCATAAGATATTGCGGAATCCTGCCGAAAGTTATGTTTCGTCCGAGTTATGTATCGGCGTTTTGCCGCGCTTTGGGGTCAAAGTTTAGCATTGGAAGGAAAAAAGGTTGTATTCTTTTCTTTCTCGTTTCGTCCAATCGTCTTTCATTTCATCCAATCACAATTCATTCCAAATTTTGATTGGATGAAACAAAATCATCCACGAATTTACCGATCCGAATTTCGTGAGGAAAAAAGATAGCTGAAGCCAATTTATTTTCGCGTTCTTTTTAACTTTCTTTTCTTCGTTTTTGTTTGTTATTTCGATTTCATTTTTGTTAGTTTTCGTTACCTAACGTTTGTCTATCAACACAGACATGGCACGTTTGTGCGGAAACACGGATTTCGGCATCGAATTTTGTCATACTTGGGATCGATGTAAATCTGCATTAAAATTTTTGGTAATGCGTTGGGGGGAGGGGGTACGCACACAAAAGACGTGAAAAACACGCAAACAAAAACTGCCCGCCTTGTGCACTTTTAAAATAATGTCAGATTTGATAGATAAAAGATCAGGAAGAATGTATATTGAAACATATTCTTCAATTTAGAGTGTTAAATACAAAATGATCAGCAAAGAGCAGTCTGCTGTTGAATATTTTTGAAAAAAGATTTTTTACGTGATGCTATTGATAGTAAGTAACATGTGCAAAAATTTTAGGTCGTCAGGCAAATGGTACTAAGAGGAACTTGATAGTAAGAAAATAGCAATGAGAAAAAAAAATAAAGAAAAACCAACAATCAAAGAAAGAAAGCAAAATTTAGAAAAGGAGGAAAATAGCAGACTGAAGCATAAACGAAAGCTTGAACGTTAGCTCAAAAAATGAGAAACAAAAGTTTTAATAATTATGTATAATCAAAAATAGTTTTTACATGGCCATATTTCTTTCTTAGTGAGATAATTTTTACCATAATTTTTATTTTAACAAAACTTTTTGCGACTTCATTTTTCATCCATTAATTTTCTTTTAAATAATAATTCTACAATATTTTTAATATCTCAAGCACTTTTTGTTTAAATTTATTCATTTATTGTTCAATTAATAATACTTATTTTACTTCTCGGTATTTACGTTTGACAAGATACCGTATTTATGAAGTTCAGCTTTTTTTTGTTCCGAGCCTGTGTCATGCCTGTAACAATATTTCAGAGTAAGCTCAGCATCTAAGCTAAATGTGTTCAAATGATGTTTGTTGTACTTTGTTTCCTAATATCGCTCATATAATTATTCTCTGAATGATATATATGTTTTGAAAAAATGTTTTACTCAGATTATAAGTTTATATTATAATTGATTTGAAGTTTATGTTATATGTTTGTTTTTTTAAAAAAAATTGAGATGGTCTAGATGATAGAGGAGAGATTTCCCTGGGTATTGAAATGGTGTTTCTAATTGTAGACTGAACTGGTTTCATAGCATGATATACCTATTGTCTCCATTTTCTTTGTCTGCTGAATAAAGATCATTCTTAAGTTTTATTCAATGTCTATTAAATCTTATTAATGTAAGCAGGGCATACACGAATCTGCGAGAATAGTTAGTATCCATCAGTCTACATTTTACAAGTACAGAAATTCTGGATTTGAGGAAAGTAAAAATTCCAGAACTCAGCCTGTATCCAGATCACAACTACTCCTGACTTTCTTAATACAAGGTTAAAAGGGTGCACCATTTTGTCAATTTCGAGTTTCATTAGGGGAAGAAATAAAAAAGAGGAATAGTTTACTATTCTCTCCTACCACTTCAGCTAGCTTTTATCTATTTCTGAAAACCAATACTTGTCCAGATTCCATTTCTTAGAAATGACCTAATTTCCATATTCTTGATTTTTTTTAATGTGCCTTTATTTGCTTGTCTCATGTTTGTACAGATGCAATTTTGTTATCGATTTTTCACTCATTTCTTGATGTACTAGAGTTCAGAAAGTTTTTAGAGTTGTGTGTTCCCAATGACAATACAATATTATCATAGTTTAATTATAAATTGGTTGATTTTATTTATATTTTGACTCCTTCTGAGATGCGCTATCCGGCGGCGAATTTGAGGGTAAAAGTGAGTATAATATTGTATAATTATTAAAATAATGAATTAAGATATATGTTAAAGTCTAAAAAGTAGAAAGTAACTCAAATAAAATTTATGAGGTGCTGAAAACAATATTATGAAAATGAAGCCAGAATGAATTTCATAAAGAAAATTCCTCAAACATGCATTAAAAACTACAATGTATTATAAATGTGATTAAAATTCCTATTTGATTAGAGTATTTCTGTCAGCGTCTCACGCTTTTACAATTTTGTTTTACATCCATATTTTTGATTTTTAAAAAAGTAATTTCTGCTGACTAATAAAAGCATGCTTTAAAAAACTTGTATTACTATCTCTAAGGATATTTATAAATTTGATGGAGTTCAAAATAGATATTAATCCTATTGTGTTTTTGTTTTCACCGATAAAAGCATTGTTTCAGTGTAAAATATTAATATAATTAAAAACAGAAAGAACTGGAAGACAACAATAATCACATTCCCGAAACAATAGCAAATGACAGACATGGGCAAACTCCGGCCCGCCGGAATGTTTTATCCGGCCCGCGGATAGAATTTTAATTTGCCGGTCCGACGGAAATTAAAAGAAAATATGATTTATATATTATATATCCATCTCCTTTTCTACTTTGTTTAAATATTATTATTTTTCCTTTTTTTTTCAAAGGACTGATGATCTTTTTACTTTCTCTATTTTTGTTCTACAAAACATAAATCGACGGAAATAGCAAGCACAGACAGTGTTGGCGCCAGTGCATCTGCCTTTCGCTCGCGCCCTCTGGTTGTAATGTTCTTTTTTATTTGATTTATTGATGGTATTTTATTTTATTTATTGATGATATTGTTTTTAAAATTTTAGAAAAATTTATCTTGGCCCGCCAAACTTTTTTTTTCGATTTTTTGCCCGCGACCGAAAAAGTTTGCCCATCCCTGCCTACTCTGGTATTTTGCCGTTAGCGATTTTTCCGATACAGCAACAGCGGGCTTTAGAAGGCTGGTACAATTATGAGCCACGGGATCCCGTGGGTCATTGTACAATACAATACCGATTTTTTCCCCTTTGAAAAAACGACACCAGAATGTGAGATAGCATCAGAATCGGCGGAAGGGGCTAGAAACCAGACTGTTGTAACGGGGGGTGGAAGTGAGGACCTAGCGATTGGAATGTGCACAGATGTTGGTTGCCTCTATTTTCACGTCCTATTAACAGATTGTCTTCTGTAATTTTATTATGAAAAAAATCATGCTTACGTCTTCCTTTTATGCATATTTTTATTGTTAATAAATTTTTTAATTAAAATTCTGACTTCCAAGATCTTAAAAAAGTGTCTAAATAATTCAAAGTTTATAAAATACAATTTTATGTCAGCGAGTATTTGTAGGATGAAAACAAGCCCTATATGAAATTAATTATTATTTTAGTAAATGCACACATACATAAATATTATATACGAAAATTTTGAACTTTTATGTAAAATTTTTTTTTCTAGGTCCCTACAATATCGTTATAAACAGGTTTTACAGTATTAACATCCCGTTTTTGAAGTTACACGAGGGCTATATTAGACACTTAATTTTGAACCGTGGTTAAATGACGAGACAACACCTGAGCCAGCACCCACTCCCCAAATTTACAAGCCACGCCAATCTGAGAACGTTTTACCTTCTACCAGGACCGTCTTAACAAATTTAAGCACCCTGAGTTAGAATAATTTGGTGCCCCAACAGATCTGTAACTAGGAATTTGAGACCCTATGGCTCAACGAAAATACTTATGTGATAAAATAATCTAGCAGTAAAACAAGTCACCTGCTTTCTGATTAACACCTTGCAATTTTGCAAATCGACTACTTTCCAAAATAGGATATTGCAAGCTAGCTTCTGTAATTCAGGTAATTTCTATTACACTCAAAATTTAGAATTTTCTCAGCGTTTCTCTCTCTATAAATATTTTTTGAAATATTTATAAACAGAGACTCGCTGAGAAAATTCGTTGTATTCAAGAAAAATAGAAAATTCTTTGTACTGGATTGGTAATTATATTGAAAATTCGCTGTTGAGAAAATTGTGTATTTATCATAATGATATCGATGGCTGTCTAATGACAAGACCCAATTTTTTTTACTTTGGGCATATTTAAAATTATAATTTATTAAGTTTTTTGGTTCAAAATTAAAATAAGATCAGTATAGTAGATTTTTAAATGCCCTTTATATCAATGGCGCCACTGGGCTATAGTCCAATTTGCCCGTTTTATAAGACGGTCCTGCCTCTACCTCAGATTTAATGTGCACCAGGTTCAAATACACGACGGATCTTCGGTACAACTCTCCGGCCCCAAAGCCGAGATTTTACCAAGTCACCTCAGTCCTTGCTGTGTTAAAGAGATAGGATTATTAGCAGTTGCAGAAAATCAGGGAAGATAGTTTGTGTGGAAAATGTATTAAAAAAAACCCTGAATGGATGTAATGTGAAAAATAATAAATTTTATACAAATGAAGATAATTTTATACTAAACTAGTTTCAAATATAAATCAAAGAGGAGAAAATTATGCTTATTTTTGTTTTGAGTCCCACACAATGTGTTCAGGCTGTTCCGATTTCATGTCGAAAAGAGTAACTACTCTTCGTTTTCAGATACGGAAACCCTCCACGTTTTTGAGTCTGCACCAGTCGGCTTTGATTTCACCATGAAATGAATAATTATTTAAATAAAATAAAAATTTTAATAGACCACGTTTTTAAAACGGACTAAAAAGTATAAAATAATTTCTTCTAGCCCCATACAGATTCATAACCCCATGCAGATTTAAAACGAAAAACGTGGGGCGCATGCAATAAATAATTGATGCATAAATAGTTTATTTCAGTCACTAACAATTTTATTGCAATGGAAATGATATGAACTGTTGTGTGAGTGTTCTCAACGACAGCTACTCCTTACTATTAAATATTGCATGCGCCCTACGTTTTTCGTTTTAAATCTGTATGGGGCTAGAAGAAATTATTTTATACTTTTTAGTCCGTTTTAAAAACGTGGTCTATTAAAATTTTTATTTTTTAAATAATTATTTTCTGCTTTTTAGTCTTCTGTGTGTGAAATTTTGTAATCGAATTTAAACATCTTGATGAGATTATGACGGAGACATGTGGCAAATTTCAGGTTTATTTCAGTTTCTCTTCACCTGATCACAAATAGAAAATGGTTATTTTCCTGAAAAATTAAGTTACGTGACGCAGAGACCTTCGAAATATAATGAAAAACGTACTGCGCATGCACAGAGATATGGCTAAAATATGGGGGTGTTTCGATGATCCCATGGGCCATCCATATACCCAAGAACCAAGTCTGTAATGTTAATAGTTTTCGAGATATAATGAAAAACGTATTGCGCATGCGGAAACATATGGCTAAAATATTGGGGTGCTTTGATGATCCCATAGGCCGTCCATATACACAAGAACCAATCTGTAATGTTAATAGTTTTCGAGATATAATGAAAAACGTACTGCGCATGCGTCATGCAAAATATGAAATGATAGACAAATAGACAGACAAGAAAGTGAATTAATATTGCATTGTTATCTAGTTCTGAGCTATATTTAAAGTTTCAAGTCTCCAGCTCATCGGGAAGTTAGTTTAAAATTCATTGCAAAATTTGTACCGAACAGATAGACAGAAAAGAAAGCGAGTTAATGAAAACGTGGTAAAAATGAAGGAGATGTTTACATGCACCTAAAGCTGGGCATTCACGAAGAGAGTGCTCCAAGCAAGAGTGGCGTTAGAATCTGCCTGACGGAGGGGGCATGGTCTCCCCGACAAAGGGGGTACGACCTGCTGAACAAGGGGAGGGGTGTAATGATATCCCTCTCAAATTTTCGGCAGATCTTTATTTATCTACTAGTTAAATAACCAGTTGCGTGAACGGGGTACAAAAATTTTTCCCGATGGGGGGGGCTGGCCCCTCGGACACCCCACTGGCGCCAATTCTGACTCCAACTCATTTAGAGCCCTTCCCTATTAGCACAAGATGCCCTATAATATTGATACGATATTGTGCGGCATTCAGAATATCGTGACAACATCGTGGCGATATCATAAAATATCCTGTGCTAATAGGATTCACACTCTAAACCATTCCAATTTTCAGCCAATCCATTTAGGCTTGTCATTCACGGAGGCTCCAAACCCTCTCCTCCACGGTCTACAATTTGTGGTTTTCGGTTTTGTGAGAGAGCCCCGCTCCCTTTCCCCAGGGTTGCATTTCAGTTTTATGATCCAACGCGCCAAATGGAAAACGAACGAAGTTGGATTTCCAAATTTTTCCTCGGACAGCGCCGATTCTCATCGGATTTTTGTATTGGCAACGGGTTTTGGAACGTTGCACTCCAAATGACTTGGAGCACTCTCTTCGTGAATGCCCAGCTTAACAAAGAACTCCGGAAAAGAGTTCTTACTCATTGCGTATCACCTCTCTGTGGAGTAAAATTGTCCAAAAGTGATAGGCTTTCTGAAATATACAATACATTTCACCCTGAAAAACGATGCGTCTGTATTCTGACGAAGCATTGATTCCTGGTAAATCACCAATGGTATGAAAGACAAAAGGCGCCATCGCTTCGTCCTTTGGCGTTTCTCGATGTAAATAAAACAAATGCTATCGCGACACTCGGCACTTTTCGAGAAAAATTTTTTAATACCCTTTGAATCTCAAGCAGTTAAAGAAAATTAATGTTTCGTTCTTTCAAAAATGATAGGAGCCCGTAAATGTAATGTTAATATCATCGTGTATGATTCCTTTCTTAAGTTTCAAAAATCATTCCTTTATTATTATTTTTTTCACTCTGGGTTTGTAGATGGAAGTTACCTATTTGGATGTTCTCATAATTTAGTCACAGTTCAAAATTTTAAGCTTGCTAACAATCAGGGCCGAATTAAATCCTGCTGTAGGTGCCTGTAGCATATTTACGGATCGTAGGGAATGAGGTCGTTTCTCATAGGCTCTCAGGGTCACGTGACTTGGCTTACTTCTGAATGCCGTCGTGAAACTAAACAGTACTTACTAATGCTGAAGGTTCATTGTTTATTTATTTCATTCTAAAAATGCATTTATCATTCTCTTGAGGAGCATTCAATTAATAATAAGTAGAAGGTAGTTTTTATTTTTCCGTGACGCGATAGCAGAAGATAAAATAATAATTGAGATCCCGCCGAAGCGCAGTGCTATGACATCATTTAAAAGCAAGCCAAATCACGTGACGCTGAGAGCCAATAAGCAGCGACGTCATTCCCTACTATGTAGGATCCGTAAATATACGTGCCTGTAAGCAAAACATGATTCAGAGGCCCCCTTTCCTCTCCTCAACTTCCGAAAACAAATATTTTAACGTAGGACTACGTTCCTCCCTTTGGAGTCTCAGGAAGGAATTTGATTCACACACCAAAACGCCTCAAAACTTGGCATGGGAGATCCTCTATATCTCAGTAACTACATATGTTAAAAACGTAACTGATGTCTTATTTTAGAGATAAAGGGTAACAACAGAAGTTACAAAAAAAAACTTACGAGAAACAAAAGAATCACTCGAGTAAAGTAGCTCTACGGCTTTAACATCAACGGCTGTTTGAAAAGGCAGCCTCCCGTCATTTTCTTTTGTTGATTTTTATTTAATCTCCATAAAGCATTTTTAAGTAACAAATATTAAGACAAACTGATAGATAACAAACTATTTAATTGCGTGGCACCGTCAGAAGAGTTGGTGTCAGTATCTCGTAAATAAACATAAAATTTAAATATAAAAGTAATCTCTTTACAAAAATGGTAAAAATATTACACAAGTTTTTTTGCATAATCTAAATACTCTAATACAAAGTTTCGCCACACTGATGTGCAAGTAAATTTGAAAACATGAAAAAAAAGTCAAGAATAATGTTTTAAAATTTTCGCGATATTTGATTTTAATTCAGGTAAGTTCGGGTATACTTCTCTTGTAAATGAAATAAAATCACTAAATTAAATTACTTGAAAATAATGCAAAAAAATAAAAAATAAATAAATAAAATTACTTGGCCCTCGAGACCCCCCAAAGCCACGGGGCTGTTTGATAATCCGGCCAGTGGCGGCGACTAGGGGGCGGTTGTCCCCTTCCCACTTTTTGCCTAAAAAGTTAAAATTTTTATTTCATGGTAGCTTCCTAAAACTAGGAATTATAAAATAAAATCGTTTTCCGGAAAACTAGAAAATTTTGTAACTGAATTTTAAATTTTGATGCATAACTCCTATACTCCGGGGCATATTAAAGGTGTCTATAAATTTTTTACCTCCCGCACTTTTACCATCCAATCGAGCCACTGAATATGCTTTTGCTTATAACTAAATCAGTGCGAAGAAAAATAGTACTACTCCAAAATTCTCAATTCGAGATTATCAGTTTTTAAATTTGGATAGATACAGTTCTTCTATACTCATTCAAATTTAAAACATGCTTGGAACCAACGAAGGAGAGATGATATTATATTATTCTTATACTCAATGTTTAAATCTACATTTATGGACTCGGAAGGCGGAATTTAGCCTTGTAGGGGAAAGTGGGGTAAAACCGGGTACCCTTGATTCTGGCAATATTAGTTCTTCTTTCTAGCGGACAGATACTGAATTACACTCTATTAGTCAAGAAAAAGGAACAGTCATAGTGGCGTGTTGCAGCTGTTGAATTCAGTGCTTCTGTGAAGGTTTATTGGTTTTAAGACGTCAGTTCTCTAATGTTCGTTTGATTTGAAACTATTCTTAATTAAAAATCATTACACTTTTAAAAACCATTTTAGACCAAGCATATTATACGTTTACTAAGGATTTAATCATATCAAACAATAAGGATTTACTCCAATAATTGTGCTGTTCTATTTTGTTTTCTATAACCACTGCACTCGGGGGTAAAACCGGGTACTCCAAGTGGCGTAAGACCGGGACAGCCAGTATTGATGATTCCTCCTAATAAAACGATAAAAACACATAAGGCGTTGATTGTTTATATTCAGACAACTCGACTTCGCAATGAGTATTAAGGTTTATTTTCCCCTCCCTGGTTCTGTGACATCATCAAGTTTCAATTTATTGTTTGTTATATTGATATCTCTAATGTTACTATGGATTCTCAGATATATTCTTCGTCAGAATAATTATTTGTGTCACTCATTCACTGTTAAACTTTCAAGGCAGAAAAACCCTCCGAAATTATAACCATGTTGAAAATTTCTATAATTGTGACTATATTATCCGAAAACTTTTGAATTAAGCAGTTTTGAGATTTCATTTGAGTTCAGCATGTGTCGAAATGGATGATTGTAATTGCAGTTACAATCTAAATAGATTCATTTAATATGCTAGATAAATAGAACTCTATTATAGTCACATAATTTTTATTTTATCACATGAATAATTTACATTCACAACAAATTAGCAACATTTAACAAATATCCATCACAAAAATACATTTCGAAATTTGTAATACTTCTTTGAACAACCTACTTAAATTTTACAAATTTGTTTATAAACATTACATTTATAAGATTTAGGATATGTCAATTCAAAATTTAGTACAAAATTAATTCATTATTGTATATATTTGAAAAATACTCCAATAAAAATATTTCATAAAAAGTGGACTGAACATGCTGATTATCCACATTTCATTCGAACACATTTTATGCTAATTGAACTTAACTACTGCGTCCTTTTTCATTAATTTTGGGATAGTTCCTTTTACTTATTTAATTTGACAATTATATTGATTAGTATTTTAATAGCAGGACACTTTTCATCGTAACCTTAATTTATAGAAAGGACAACTTTATTATATAAACATTGAACCTTCACACTACAGACAGAAGTACTTCAAAGAATATTTTGAGTTTTGTACAGCATTCCTATTTTTCTACTCATAACACATTTGGAATTAAAAATTCACTCCACAAACACCACAACAAGAAAGAAAATAACAGCAGATGAGCCCGTAGATAACGCCAATATAAGTCTCTTTTTTGCAAACATTACGCTCTTATACAATATAATAATATGAATTTATCAGCTGCGATTGACAATCAAGTCGAAAATTATTTGAAAAGCAGCAAAATTATGAATAATTTATGACAAAAGTACTTCTAAGCACTACCTACGTAAAAAGTATTTCATTATGTTGAAAATACATTTTCAATATTTATTAGATAATACGTTAGTTTGCACGAAGGCAATCAACATCCAAAAACAAATTCGAAAATTAAAAATTTAAACTCAGTTACGCTTTTAATAGACTCAAAAACTGTTTAAGGAATATAATCTACATGTAAATAATTTCAATGAAAAAAATGTAAAGCAAAACTTCATAAGCAGCAAGATGACAGCAAATCTTGCAATGTTTTATCCTATCCTTTAGGATAATGCGCCAAATCCAGTATTTTAGTCTCGCTGTGCTGTTACGAAAACCTGTAGTCAATATATCAATGTAAGCAAAGGAAGCTTGTTGGCTGCTTCGAATTGACATCGATTCTACTTTTGGCGACTTGATGGAGCTGTATAACTCACTTCTACCTCAGATACGAATACGAAATTCTCCAATAAATATTTAGAAAAAAATAATTTCACTACTACAATAACTTTAAAGCAATTTCCTTTATGTTTATTTCAAACAGTTAGTGTCATGGAAATCATAAAGGAAATAGAATTAAAGCATCAACGTCAAAATAAAGTTCAGACGATTTACAAGATATATACCAAGAAGATATCATCAAACAAACGAAGAAACCACCAAACGATTACAGTTTATACTAATCTAATGCAGGTGCATGTTTCAAATTGTGTGCCTTTGATCAGTTTACACAATACAATATTTTAACACACATATATTCCTTTGCATTTACTGTAACTCATTGATCAACGTACGGTTCGCTTTGTGAAAACCAACCGCCTTCTTTAAGAAAAGCAGTTTATATTAATAAAGCAGAAAAATAAATAAATAAATTCAACATCAGAGCAGTAAATCTCTCAGAAAACAACAATCATCATAAAATACCTGACTAGAATAACTTACAAAGACAATACAGTCTCGATTATCCGGATTATTTTTGTTTAAGCTTTTATTTTTATAAAAAAAGAATAAGAATTTGAAAAATTAAACAAATGCATGAAAATATAAGTTAATCGGCAATTTTCAACAGCAAATTTTAATGATTCTTTAGAACAAATGTTTGGCTTAAAAAACGATTTTATAAGAAAATGTTCCTTTTTTCGGATTTAAAAACGTCGCCAGTGAAATAAATTATGTTCTAAAATCTTTTGGTGATCGTATTTCGTGTTTCTTTATATTTTTCCACATCCTTTATTTGAAACATAAACATATCGTCGTTGTAACGGCTCAGCAGTGTAGAAGTTTCAATTGATAACAGAATTTTTACAACAATTTTGGATATATTTATCAGCTTTTATACATACACACTGTTGTTTCTTTTTCATTTTTATTTGTTTTTGTACCTGATACTTGTTTTTGTCCTTTCTTAAAAAATAAAATTCACCTCCATCCATCCAAACCGGAAAGGGGCCAAATGGCTCTAAACACGGGGATACAGGTGGTGTAATGTAAGGTAATGTTGTTTCATTTTAGAAAATTTGAGCTTATTTTCTATTCTAACCGACATTACTCTATATTAATTCGGATAATCGAGGTTTATTTTTACTGAAAAGCTAATAGAACATTTCTTCCGAATAAAGATATCATAAACAAACAAACAAAAAAACCCCAGATGTTTGGATAATAACAAAACCTGGTGGAATAAAATTTTATACAAATAAATTTGGGAACAAAATTTTTGTATAAAATGCATAAAATTGCTTTTAATAAGCAACATTCAATACTTACTGATTTTTAACAAATTCATCAAATTTTTAAAAAGCGAATAACAACATACTTGGAAGCACCACAAACATCGCAAGTTTAACAGTAAGCATTTTTTTTTCTTTTGAAAGCACAATAAATTTTAACAAACATTTCCACAGGCTTAAAATGAAAGGGGAATCTGCAAGCTACGAAGGACTTTTTACCACTTTTCCTAGAAATAGAAAAATAAATAAATAAATATCAGGTTTATGCAATATTATTCAATATTTTTCAACTTCTTCAAAATAAATCTGTTTTTAACGAAACCTAATTTTTAATTACAAACGCATCACTTCTACTTCAGTCATAAGACAAAAACACCTCCACTGTTGACCGAACTTTAAAAGTTCCCTATTTCGAAACTATTTAAACTCTCAGCGATGTTGTTAACGCTCTCTTTTTACGATGTAACTCTTTCCTGGTAGGACGCGAAGCTTTGCGCGTAAGATTTCCCTCATAGCCATGGAAGGGATATATAATTATTTTAACGTTTATCTATTTTTAATAATCTACGTAATCTTATTTAACAAAATCTAAATTGGAATAAAGTATTTTTCGGTACAAAGATTTCTTTCTCCTTTTCAAGATGCTCTACATTTCTTCTTACTGACTATCGTTACATATATAGATATATACAGTAGAGTTGCGGTTATCCGAGTTAATGTGGACCAAGCTCACCTCGGATAAGCGAAAAACTTAGTTAAACGAGATTTACATAAATGATCACTAATTAAAGAGATGAAATATAAATTTACACACAATTTATTAATTTTTATGACATACTTACAGTCCTTATGATGTACACTGCCAATAGTACAAAAACAGGGAATGAAATTGTTCATTTGAAAAAGTCCTTGATATTTTTTGTTTGTGGGATGATAAATGTTTCTTTGTGACAATGTTTGTTAGTGTCATCAGAACTGTAGCCGAAACCTCTTCTTGCTACTCAATGCATTCAATAGTTTTTTTCAATCGAATTTAGGCCTTCAGAATGCTTAATTTTCTTCTGGTTGACATAGTTTTCATCATCACTGCTCTCTTGTTCGCGAATTTCGACCATATCTGCAATTATGTCATCTGTAATTTCTTGCTTTTCATCTGCGTTCATCCACTCAGCAATATCTTTTTCAGTAAGGGTTTCAGAAGCAGGAAGTGTTTGTGCCATGCTCAACAAAGATTTTTCATCAGATGCTTCATTTTCATTTGGCACACCGTGACACTAGAATTCCGTCAATCACTCAATAGAAACCTGCTTCTTCAGTATTGACACCCCTCTATACATTGTTAAATTAAAAGAGAGATAATCTATACCACTGTCGAGTGTGACCTTTAGGGTAAGAAACTGTCATTGTCAATGAAGTGAAAGGTGAAGGTGAAAAAATTCATAAAACTCTGATTTTCTGGTCAGAATGGGGAAAAGGGATATATTTTTTCTTCTTTTTGGTGGCTCGGTTAAAGCGAAACTCGGTTAAGTGGGACGCGGATAATCGCGACTCTACTATACACTTTCATCTGCCAAAATTTCTTTATCTGAAAAGGCTGCGGTAATTTGCTTAAATAATACAAAGGATGACTTATTTCTTTAAAATTATATATTAAAGTTTCAGGATCTCCAATGGCTAATTTCTAAGCCGTGAGAGATAGGGATGCTTCCAATTGAAAAAATGTTTTAAATAACATAAAGAAATATATTTTGCATTATTTGAGTCAATAAACGTAATTCTGAAAAAATTACGAAGTCTAAATTTTTATAAGGTGCCCCTGTCCTGTTAGTCATATTCACTAACATCTTTTAGACACACTAGCGTTTTAAACAAAAAAAAAAGGTTCCTCTTATCTGAGTCTAAAGCTGAACAAGTTAAGAAGTATTGAATCTCATTATGTTATGTCAATCAATGGCCACCTCGCTGCTGTTGAACAAGCGCGTTCGCCTCTCGTTGATTGGCGAATCTTCCTCGAGGTAGTCATTGAAATGGTCTAAAATAGTCTAAAATAAAACAAAAATATTCAAAGCTTCAAAACTTGGTCAGTTTTAGTCACAGAAGAGTGGAACCTTTTTTTTGTTTAAAATGTTAGTGTCTAAAATATTTTTATTAAATATGACTAATAGTACCAGGGGATTGTATAAAAATTTAGACTTCACAATGGAGAACTTCAGCATTTTTTATTTTTTAAATCGATTTAAAATGCTCCGAAACGAACAATAACATAAAAAAAAATTCTAGGCAGTTTTATTTTTTTAAAAATTTGCGATCAAAGTTTGCCTCTCAGAAAACGCGGGAAAAACGATCCATTTTGGCGCGAAACGGATCTGACGTCATAGTTGCTTGACAGGGGAGACGCACGGTTCCTCCCCGTTCGCTCACTATAGATTCTCTTTTTTTCTATATTTTCCGACTATCGCATGAGATAAAATAATGTCGGCAAGATACAAGTATTGTATTGTTCCTAAATGTAGTAATATAACTGTAACGGCACCCGATAAATTATTTATCAATGTGCAAAATATTATGTTATTCGCAAAAAGGGGTGTAAAGCGATGAAGAGAGATCCGAAGCTTAATCCGGAATTATCAGCAAGCAGCATTCGTCATATCTGTGGATATCATTTTGATGTGAGTTATTAATCTATATATTATATCTATTAAAATTGTATATCATGAAGCACAGTAAATTCAGAATTCGATATCTTTTTTGTTTTTAAAAGGAGTATAATATGAGGTTAGCAGCCAAAAAAATATATTTTAAAGCTAATAGTTAAATTTAATTAGTTTTTCCCCGTTTGATTGTACGGAATTTATTTTTTTACCCTTTCAGGGGCAATGGCCCCTCAAAGGGTAAAAATATAGAAGACCCCACCTTCTTTAAGAATTTTTTTAAAAAGAAAACTTGCTCTTGTTATTTTATTGCATAAATTTTTTCAATGGATATTCGAATATTTCTTATATTTTTTAAAAAATAACAGTACTAATGAAAATTAATAAGAATATCTTAGTTAGTAAGAAATAGTTTAAATTCACGACTTTTTTGATAATGAAATTCGTTTTCATTTGTAGTTCAACAAAATAATTCGCAGAATTAATTTTTGATGCAAAATAAATCCTTTATATTCAATGAATGCATTAAAATCAAAATTTGTCTTCAAAAAGTTAGTTAAAGAAGTATAAGGTGAGGTTAGCAAGAAAAAAGAAATAGATATTTTAAAGCAAATAGTTAAATTTAATTTGGTTTTTCCCTCTATTATCCCCCTTTTTTGATTACATGGAATTTACATTTTAAGAAACCATTAATACCCCATAACAATATCAGGAAGTATTGTAAAGAAGAGCCTTGAATTTCATATTTGTTCTGTTTTTGATATAAGTATAAGATGAGGTTAAACGCATAACTACCTGTATGAGCTCGTATTGGTGGCCACGTGTAGTTTTAAGGTTCTATTGTTGGTTAAGTTTTATAAATAAATTTATTATTGTTTCTATTTTGTCACCGATTTTAAAAAGAAAATTATTTTATACTTTTTAAACCACAGTTTTGTTTAATTTTTTAAAAGTTTATTTTTATTTTTTCACATGAAAAGTTAAGCGCGGACACATACATGAAAACGTAGCTGGCCTTTAGTGGTTTCCTGGTTTTTTTATTTATGCTGATTCATCCACACGGGGATAGTCACGATTTAATAGCATTACCAGAATTAATTCAGTGGATTTTTTTATGGGAGTTTAAAGATTTCCTCTCTTTTTTTAATGCCGAATTCGGTTAACGTTAAAAAGAAGTTAAGCAAGAAGTAATTTTGTTTCATCGATTCTGTTTTTCATGCTTTTTTTTTATTTTTTAAGCACTTTGTCTGTCTACAAATTAGTATGCACACCATGGGAGGTCCATGGTGTCACCAAGGTAACACCAAGGTCAGTGATTAATTTTAAATGCTAAAATTAAAATTAATAGGTATTAACAATATTAATTGCGATATTGTTTACCTGTGCCTGTCAGGCGCATTGTGCCCGAACTCGCCGGTGCGAATATTGCGCCCGAAGGAGAGTTAACTTTAATAAAAAACATAAGTGCAGCCTACAAAGAGAGTTTCGAATTCGTTTTACACTCAAAACATTTCAGAATTACAAACTGTAAATAGATACAAAATGCTTTCGAAACGTCCCCCCCCCTTTAATTCGGTTAACCGGTGTTGTACTGTAATTAAAATTTCCTAACCTATAAAATATTTTTCCAGTAGTCAAAGAAAGCATGAAATATCTGTAGGTATAGATCAAGAGGGCCAAAGCACGACTTTCCGGGACATTTTATTAAGAACTGGGTCATTTTTTCAAGCCAAGGCAAATAGTGAAAAACAAGGCATTCCCGTTCAGTCAGGGGCGGCTGGGATAGAATTTTAAACAACTCCATTTTCAATCTCAGTATTGATTAAACGTAAAAGAAAGTAAAAATCACCAAAACGAAAGTAAAGCTTTTTTTTTAGAAAATACTTATTTCGTAATTATCGTCTGCCAGTTATATTATTGTTGAAGTTTTTTATAAACGAAAAATTGTATTAGTTTTTTACTTTGAGATATATCGAAAGTCGTCCACTTTTTAAAATACAACTGGAAAACTCTTATTCTAATGCATCATGAATAAAGTTAACTTACATGGTGGGGGAGTCTGTTCATCTTTCGGATCCGTATCAGTACTTTCACCGGAGGTGATCGATTTTTCCTTTTCCTTCGGTGCTTTTTGCTAAAACGATGAGAAAGCGATAATTAACATTCAAGTAAAAATAAATCTCAAGAGCCTTATACAATGAAAAGAATAAATAAATGAATAATTCACTTACTTGAGGTTTAGGAGCCTTATCGGAAAGAAGTGTTATTTTTCCGATATTTTTTCGATCGTGCATCTTCTGCATGGCTTCTGCGACCTGTAATTAATTAAAAATACTTATTCTCCATAAATGCCATCTGTTTTTGCGAAAAAAGTTAAAAAAAGGTTTTATATCGTTTGGCAATTTTTCATAAAAAAATAAATGTGATAGACAAAATTCTGTATGACTTTTTGATGCCTTTTTAAAACGAAATTTCTTTATTGTTATTCTTCTTTAGATAAAAATTCTTTCTTACTAAACATTTCATAAATTTTGAAATTGATTTTCTTCTTTGCCTCGGTAATGTTTTTTTTATCTATTTATACTACCACTGATCAAAGAACTTGATTCTTTGGGAAGTTTCATGAGGCTTAGTTTTAATGAGATAAAATTTACTGTCTATTAATTCCGATTTCAGGATTTTAGGGCTCATTCAGCATTCTTTAATTTCTGTTCTTTTCTAAAAGCTTCTTGCTTTTAGATAGCATTAAAGACAGAGCCGGTCTGCCAACCCAGAAAAATAAAACACTGCTGCCAAACGAACATTTCAAAAAAAGTGTATTTTATTGTGCATTAAACCAACAATTCTTATATTTAATCTCAGACTCTAAACTCTTTGCATTTTAACAGTATTAAATGAGCAAGTTTTAATGTTTATTTTAATCTACTCCTTTCCGAGTTAACGCTTAAGCTATCGTTTAAAAATGTGCTTCAAAATGTGTCTATTTTCCTCACTGAAAAAGAATCATTGTTTGAATAATTCATATATACCAAGACAAATAAAGAAAAAAAAATTAAATAATACGTAAGAAGGTGGCGCCTTTGGTCAATTATTAAAGCGAAATTATTAAAAAATGAAACCATATAAAACAGGGAATGAGCGATTTCGAGCTCAGATTCAAATTGCTATGCACTTCAGCAAGAAACAGAAAGAGTCTGAACACCTTTGGAATGGGAGGAAGTCGAGCTCTCGTTCTTGGCATTAAGGTTAATTTTCTCTTTCTGATTCTTGTTATTGTCGAGTCTCTGTGAATTATAATTGATTTTGTAAAGTCACGTTGCCAGTGGCGTAGCGACCGCGCAGCAAGGGGATATAGATGCCCTGGCGCTAGTTTTATGGAGAGCAACGGAGTCAAAAAATTACTGCGTTTATGCCATTTTTAAAGCAAAATACAATAAGTGGACATAAACATAATACCATGCCCCAAGCTATTTACGTTTGCTAAGCTACTGATGACAAATAGGATAAAAAATCGTATTATTCTCCGGAGCCACTTCCTTTGCTACTTCACTGGCCATCTTGACAAAAGATTAATGCGTTTATGCTACTTTTTAAAGTCAAATAGTGAGGGGTGGTGAAAATATTATGCCCCGAAAGTCAAATGATGAGGGGCAAAAAAAAAAAAAAACTATGCCCCGAAAGCCGTTTCCCCCACCTACCCCCCGGCCATGGCTGGGTGGGGGGGGGGCGAAAAAATCATATTATAACCCGGGAGCAAGTTGCACTTCTTTCTTTGTAAAAGTTATCTTTTGGTGCAAATTCCCTTAGTTACAATCAGTGCGTTTGAAGTTTAATCAACACTGGAACTTTATTTCATAATGACGCGACACCACAGTTATAATTGCAGATTTACATAATATATGTGTATAAATCTAAATCCAAACAAACATATAATAACATTATTAAGAGAAAAAAATTGTCAGATTCAACATACATCCTCAAAGGCCCATTCGGAATCTGTAGTAACTTTGATTTTCTTGTCTTCCCAGAGCTTAAAGACTTTTGACACAACTCCTCGCACGTACTCGTGGCAGCCTTGTTGATACAGTAAGTGGCGTAAATGGAAGCCGGCTAAGATCTTGTTCTCATCGAATAGCTTGATTGGGCTAACTTTATCGACTTGCCACCACTGAAAGGGGAAGAAAAATGACAATCTCTTTATATGTATTGATATAAATTTCGTCGATATTTATTATTCATTCCTATGCAGCAAATTTCTCACCGACATGAATGAATATTGTAATAAATGAGAGATTAAAAAGAGAAAAAAGATTAATAAGTAATTTTATGAACATTCAACTCTTTTTATATTGTCAGCATTCTGGGCGAGTTTTCTGTTTTGTTTATTTGTGGAAAAGTAGTAGTAGTACTTCCTTGCCGAGGACTGATTTCCGGTGAAAGGCTTTGTCAAAGGAAAATCGGAAATGGATCCTCGGCACGGAAATTCGATTCGTCTGCTTGCTAATATGAAAATTTATTTATCAGCATTTAAAATAAACATGATTTGGCAATTTACTACATTGTGGAGACTATGTAAAACTACTAAGCTCATGCAGAAAATAAGTACCGTTTGTGCATATCTCCCGCGCATCTGACAGCACGAAGGTCGCGCATGCGTAGCTACATCCTTCAACTTGAGAACGAATTAGCCTAGCCATTTTGTTTGTTTACGTTAACGTTTGAAGTCATTGTTTGTCGGTAATCATGTTTAAAACAATCGATCGGCCCGCCAGCTGCGAAATAAGAGCTGTTATCAAATTTTGAATGCGAGAAATGTTCGACCTTGTGAAATTTATCGTCAAATATGTTAAAGATCAGTCCGGACCTAGCTCCATCCAACTTCCATTTGTTTTCTCATCTCAAGAAATTTCTTACCGGCCATCAGTTTGCAAGTGATGATGAGATCAAGGTAAACGTCCAGAAATGGCTCAGGTCCCGGAGGCCGAATTACACGAAGCGGGTATGTTGCAATTAGTGCCAAGATATGACACATGCCTTAATTCGCATGATGAATATGTCGAAAAGTAGTTTAAGGTGTGTAGAATTTTCTGTAATAAAATACAAATGGAAACAAATTGCTAATCTTTTTCAATACCCAAACGGTACTTTCTGGATGAACTTTGTATTACCATTTGATATCATCAATAAAAAAATTAACTTATGACAACCTAGAAAGCTTTAGTTTTCTTAGAAAGTAAAATATCATTAAACAATTGTACAAATACTCTTGTCTAATTCTAAAGTCGAAAATATACGAAGAAAATAACCTTAATTTCTATCGTTTTTTATAAATTTTTTTAGACAAAATGTCGTTCAAATGCCCAACTTATATTATTCAAATACAGTTTCAAACACAGCTTAAAAGCTCAAGTTTTAAAATTTATTGAAAATACATGAAAATTTAACAAGGTTCCTACTTTGCGATTTTATAACAGATAGAACATGAATAAATTTGAACAATCAATCAATTAGGAATTAAATTTTAATAATTTTTTGTCATTTAATACTTACGGATTTTGCGAAACTAAAAAAGCTTTTTGTTTCACCAGATACAATGCTTGAAGTCCCTAAAGGATTAGACGGAAGAATCTAATTCAATACATCATGAAGACAAACAAAAGAAAAATATAAAAAAATGTTCTAAACAATAATAAGATTCTTAGAAAACTTTGAAGAAATTCTTCAGCAATTTGGCCGTTTTTTTCTTCTTTCCCTACTGCTGTTTATATTGCTATTCCTGATATTAGCATAATTAGCAATGAAAACAATGCCAAACATAATGGAATATTTTATGGCAGATTTAAAGAATCATACTAAAAAAAATTCCAAAAATATTGCAAAATCATCCTGGAACATTTACACTAAAATTTTCAACAAATATTTAAATTTTTATCTTAAGCATAGAAAATCTACAATAATATTTTAAAAGGAACAAAATCCTGAAATGAAAATAATAAAATTATTACACTAAAAGCATTTTTAATCTGAAATTGTTTTTAATTCTATGAATTAAAAAATGAAATTTCTGTGAATTAACTTATTTAACCCTTTAAAGGACCACTTTTTCTAGTTGGATTATAATAAAATAACTTTGGGATTGAGATTAATTAAAGAAAAGAAATTCATTTAAATTAGTGGGTGGCATTAATTTTTTGTAATTTTATTAATTAATAATTAATTACCATGCCAAGACAATTCGTTACGGTTTGAGATAAGAAATTGGAACATCTAGGTTCTTGTTTCATCGAAAAATGTGGCGAGAACATGCGTTAAACTGCATTTAAAAATTGACGAATTTGGAGGAAATTATATTTCCCACGGCCTAAGAAAGGGTTAACGAAACTTTGTGAGTACATAATTGAATTGTGAATTCAGAAAGACCAATTTCCATTAGTTCGCCACCGAAGATAAATTACATTGGAACTTTTTAAATTTTATTCCATAAGCCTATTGGAATTCGAATGCTAAATCTACAATTTCTTATAATTTTCTTCAACTTATTTCGTGCAAGAACTAACACATTTGATGTAATGCAAATTTTTCTTACCATATAACACATATCGACCAAGTGGTTTCAGAAGACTGTATCCTTTGTTGACATCTTCTCCGCAAACGCAGTCGAGGACTAAATCTACTCCTTCGGGAAGCAGTCTGTTGAGCAGAGTAAAACATCAATATTTTGAAAAATAACATCAAATGAAAAACTTATAATACGAGGGTAAGTCATTATTTAAGTCACAAAAGATAAGAAAAAAATAATTTACCATGATAATCACTTGGAAACAATTTTATTTTTCAACATAATCTCCACCAATGTTGATGTACTTATCCCATCGTTTTATCAGCTTCCCAATTCCAGCTGCATAAAATTCTTTGGGTTGCTGTCTCATCCGCAGTAGGACTTCGTGCTGAACTTCATTATCATATGCAAAGTTTTTGCCTCCAAGATGTTGTTTTAGTGGACAAAACAGATGAAAAATCTGGTTGGTCAGTGCTACAGCATCCACCTTACAGCCCAGACTTAGCCCCAAGCGATTTTCATCTGTTTGGTCCACTAAAACAACATCTTAGAATCAAACACTTTGACGATGGTGACGACGTTCAACACAAAGTCCTACTGTGGATGAGACAGCAACCCGAAGGATTTTATGCAGCTGATATTGGGGCGCCGATAAAACGATGGATAAGGAAGGATAAGTGCATCAACATTGGTGGAGATTATGTTGAAAACTAAAATTGTTTCCAAGTGATTATCATGGTAAATTATTTTTTTCTTATCTTTTGCGACTTACTTAATGACTTACCCTTGTACAACAGAATGATGGGCGTAACTTGGAATGATTAAGGTAACAAATTGCCGTGCCACAGAAGGTGATATATTATTTTGGATAAAAGATTGATAGCATTGGAAAATTAAAGGAATAAAGCTACTTACATACATTTAACATACACAGTATGTTCCAAGAGAACCCAGTGACAATATATTTTAACCAAACTAAACCAAGCATACACCCCTAAAACTTTTCTTCTTCTAAGCAACCTTAAAACTTCTTTATAGATAAACATTTATTTAAGGAATTCTTAAAGTTAATCCCATTTAAAAGTGTACAAAGAAAAATATACCACACTTCACAAAGAGTGTGGGGAGAGAGAGAGTGTTTCTTTGTAAAGTGTAGTATTTTTTGTTATAATAATGGCAAATTATTGCCTGATGGCTGATTATTTTGTGTTTAAAAATCTCTTTTGAAACTAAATGTTTTCGGTGTAACTGTTTTAATGAGTCGGAGTTTCATTTCGGGTAGTCCTGCCATTGTCTTCCATATCTCTTGAGATTTTTCGGTTACAAGAGGTCTTTTTTTAGACATTTTGTCAGACCTCTTACAGAAAAAAAAATCCCATTTTTGAATCCCTGCCTGCAGGTAACCCTTGATAAAGTCTGTAAGGCCTGATTCTTTTCTACAACTTTTCTACTTTTAAATATGACTTTAAAGTTAGCTTAGTTATTCATTTCTTCGTTAATATTTGTATACTATTGTATTTCAGATGCAGCAGCATTTTGCTCGCTCTGGATGCTTTGTATTTTTTTACTCTTTCAGCTTTTTTATTCTTGGGTTTTTTTTTGTCTTTTCTGCTATTAGTTGTTTATTTTGGGTTACTTTGTTTTCTATATGTTTTTACAATTCGTAATTCATACTCATCAAAATTATGATTGAGTTATTATACGTCGAGTGCTGTTCCCCTATCTTCCCTATCTTTCATTATCAGAACTTCCCTGCGCTGTTTGTTTCCCGTGCTCAGAAATGCATATAGTCTGACCACGGATTCGGAGACTACCTCTTTTGGCCGATTTTGCACAGGAAAGGGGTGTCAGGCAATGAGTCATATGAACGCATTTGCGGAATTATTTGTTAGATCACGCTCAGTAAAATGTAAATATCACTCTTCCATTCTTCACTTTTCCCCTATTTTGATGAAAATAACTCCACTCGGCGCATGCGCAAAAGCGTGGAAGGTTTCCGAATCCGTTGCTATACAATACTGCCGGCATTTGATGGAAGGAAGATGGAGGCTCTGCTGCAGGGCGCCATGTTTTTTCTGTGTCTCAACGGAATCAATTCGGCAATAGTTTATTGTTTCATTATATGGGAATTCTATTATCAAAAGCAGTAAATGTAGCAGATCATGAAATTAAGCTCTTCTGTTTTATTAAAATTAAGGAAACTGACTTCTGGAGTGAACAGTGACAAAGATTTATGCATTTTTTGGAATATGAATATGGATGACACATGAAACGTGCTCGCTATGCCGGAGTGAAACAAAAAGTGGAATGAAATGTACAACTTTTGAATTAGGGAAATTAAGAGTTGGAACGATAACTGCTGCTTGAAATTAAATTTCGGAATGATAAGTTAACAAAATAAATCAATAACGCCCTTTGTTGCTAAAAAAATCCTAAACTCACTGTCTCAAACCATAACAGCATTCAGTGTTGTTATGATCAACAATATTTTCTCTATAGTGCTATGAATCGGAATATTTCATATTTTAATCATCCACTATAAAAAAGTAACAGCATGAAGGAATCGAGCGTTACTTTTTAGTTTCTTGTACGTAGTCTTGGCTGTGATCAAACAAATGTGTAAAATATTCAGCTATGGTCTCGTGCTTATGTTTAGAGGCAGTCCCAATGAGAGTAACGTCGGGTAATGTTTTGCAGAGGGAAGCGACCGCCAGGCCCTGAAAAGAGAGGTATATCAAAATAAAATGCCATTTAATAAACTGTTTAAATGAAAAATCTTGAGCATAATGTGCATTTTTTGATGTAACAAAATATAAAACAGGAAAGAAGTGTAAAGTGTCATTCAAATAGAAATTTAATTTTTTAAAAATCTCAAGTTTTATTAACAATGGCATATGATCAGTGATGTGGAGTGGGTAAATACCCAGTGGGTAGGTAAATATTTTTTGGGTATATACCTGGGTATTTACCCAAGGCCTGGGTAAATACCCAAAAACTGGGTATTTTGCGGAAAAAAAACATTTTCGAATGCCGATTCACAATGAAACATACAGATTTTTATAAATACCCCCCAAAGAAAGTATTTGCAGGAAAAAAACGTATTTGTGAATGGTGATTCAAAATTAAACTTAAAATTTATAAATAGCCAAAACTGGGTATTTTGCAAAAAAAGTATTTGAGAATGGTGTTATTCAAAATGAAGCTTTAAATTTATAAATACCCTTACACTGAATATTTTGCGAAAATAAAATGCATTTGTGAATGGTGATTTAAAATAAAACGTATAAAATTTATAATTAGGATATTTTGCAAAAAAAATTCATCTCCGAATGTTGATTCAAAATGAAAATAAAAATTATAAATATCCCAAAACTGGGTATTGTTTTTATAAAAAGCATTTGCGAATGATTCAAAACGAAATAAAAAATAAATAAGTACCCCTAAACTGGGTATTTTGTAAAAAAAGTATTTGCGAATGGCGATTCAAAATCAAACATATAAAATTTATAAACATAATACATAGTTATAAAATTTTTAAATTAAAGTTTTGACTAAATTATAGAAACAAAAACCAATTGCTATCAGGATTCAGAATAAAGTATTCTAAAACTTAAACGGTATCGGGGGAAAATTTAATTTTTACGGTTTGAAACTATGACACTTACAATAGAATAATTATGTTTAACGCCGTTTATGTTATAGCTAGCTATTCGGCGACCAGCTTGTTCTCCGGGAATATAATTTAAACTGACTCTCTTATGTATAGTTTGATATTCATGTTTCCCTCAACAAAGTAATTTTAAACTTCAGACTGTGATAGAGATTTAGCCCGCGTTCTTGACGTAGTCTTGCACTTGTTCTGTTCCTTGTGTATATGAAAGTCCCTAATGGAGTCAAGTAACTGTTCGTGTCAAGTTACATCTAATTGTAAGTAATCGAAGCGAATTTTAATTTTAAAAATTTATTTCAACATCGAAATACCGCGGCACGTTTTACGTCAAGCAGCATGTTAATTAATTGTCTTAAAGCATGCTGATAAAATGAATTTAAACATAGCAACCATAATCGTTCATAGCAAGTTTTACTGGATTATTTCTTTATATACTTACTATCTAGAGGACTTTCTTTACAGATTTCACAGAAAAATTGATCAAATAAAAAAAGAAACGAAAATCCAATGGAATATTATATTAGCTTTCAACAATGGAAGAGAAACAACGGTTTGAATTTCATTGTAACAATGAATGCCAAAAAATATTTTTAAAAATTTATTAAAATTAGTGAAAAATATAGAATGAAAACTTAATTGATATATTGAAAAGATAAGTTTTTAAATTTTCAGATGGTGTAAAAATAATGTTTGTGCTGTAATATTTTCGGAAGTTATCAAGGAAAAACTCGCTTTGCAAAATTTCGCTTAATTTTTAATTAATTAAAATTCTAATTAAAAATTTTTTTAAACGGTTACGAGGTGCACATTCCCACCCTCCAAAGTATGTTTGTTCCAAATTTTGTTGCTCTAGGCCTAGCGGTCTGTCCTGTAGAGCGCCAAAACACACATATTCTCTTTTTTTCTTAGTAGAGATAGACAGTGCCAGTGAATCTTGTGATCCATAATTTACTCCCATTGCCATGCTGGAAGTCAACCATTCTTGTTTTGATTTAGTGAATAGTTAGTCGTTTACTTCACGTGTATTAATATTACTGTGAATTTTATGTTAAAAATTTTAAAAAAGGAAAAGAAACTGCTTGGAGCTTTTAATGTTAAGAAGGATAAAAGTATCCAATGTAAGTATTGTAATGTTGAGTACGAACTTGCTAATGTAAGCAAAATGGAGAAACACATAAAAAATGTTTCAAAAGTCTTGTTGGATTAAAAGAGGTTTTGAAAGGAATAAAATAGCTAATGAATTTTCTTTTAATCAGATTCCAACCATGACACTTAGATCAAATTTAGAGTTTTAAGAACATATAAGTATTTATGTTCATAATCCAGATGAATCCCGTCTAACCAGGAAGCTGTGTGTGAGTGTGTGGGTCTACTATACCGTCAAATAATACAACAGACTCAGCAACAAAAAAATCTCATTGCTTTTTGCTGAAATCTTATTACAAAAATAACTTACCTCTGTTGAAAGTAATATGAGTGAATGTTACTTTCAGAATAATTCATTTTTAAAACTGCTAGAACTCAAACATCTGCTAACTTATCTGGTACTTTGACTAATTAATCCAAAAAGAATTATAAACAATTGTATGTTTCATTTTAATTTCTACTATCAGCTCTTTGTCATTTTAAAATCAAACTCACATTTTCTTTTTTAAAAATTTAGTTGAGTTTTTTTTTAAAAATTAGTATTTAAGCCACGTATTTTATGTAAGATCCATGATATAGTATTGCGTTTTTGTTTTTTCTGATTCATTTTCTTAGTTTTTATAGAATTTAAAAAGGTTCATATATTACTAGTTTCCTTTTTTTTCCCTTACCTTATGCTCAATATATATTCTATACGTATTTATGTATATTATATAGAGGCATCATATTTCACGGCAGTGCCTATGTTTTATATGAATAGAGTTAATTGAAAAATAAATACCCAGGTAAATACCCATTTTGGGTATTTACCCGGGTAAATACCCTGGGTAATTACCCTTAAAAATAAATACCTGGGTATTTTACATCACTGCATATGATAGCTAAGAATGTAAATTTTCAGATCAACCTTCACAATGTATTCAATTCAGATTACATCGAAGCATGGATAACAAAAAGCCATTAACTTATAGTTTTATCCCCCATGACCAGACGAATCCTATTTATTATATTTATTGATATTTTAATCCATATAAGAACATAAAGGGTATCCGAGAGACTGAAACGTAATTAAGTATTTTTGTCATTTAAATTAATTGCTACTGTGATTTAACTCCAGATTAAAATATAAAAAAATATTCTTTATTCGATGCATATGTGAGACATGTATACAACATTGTATATGAAAAAGTTAAAATAATTGCGAAAAGAAATTCCAAAACGCGTTGTTTTATAAACTGCTCCTATGTTTTAAAAATTCTTAATAGATTATGTCGTAAAACATATATTTCCCTAAAAAACAACCAGTTTAAGTAAAAAGAAATAAATTCAAAAAAATTAATTACATCTTTTTTTAAACAATCGTAACTGCGATTTTTCCAATATATCTTTGGGTTTTCAAAAATTACAAAATTACTTATATTCTGAAAATAATATTTCAGTTATAAATTTACAATTTACTTTCTATTAGATTCCAATTCACTAGTTTTGTTTATTACAATTTTGAACCCTCCTTTATAGCTTAACAGTGTTGAAATATCTTTTACGATTAACCATCTTATATGCACAGACATTATGCGACCAGTATGAAACACGGCCCTCCAAGTACTATTATATTCCATTCATTTACATTTCACTCAAGGTACGCTGACATTACATTTCGGAATTGAATTTCAGGTAATCCAAAAGCTGTTAGTGATATATCAACATCATCCGAGTCTTACTACACTCGGATGATGAGCCTCTACTGAATTATTAATCACCGATCAGATGAATGAAATCAATATCCGCGCTTTATCCGTGATACTCGTATCAAATATATAAGTAATTTCAGTTACGCGCGAAGTAACTTCTTATTCAAAAATAATAACTTTAATATCTAAAGTTAATTTCTTTTTCAATTTCTTTGACCGCGGTTCAAAGTTACTAGGTCCGTCCCAAAATAGCCCTCATATTACTTCAAAACGCGTCTTTAATATAACTAAACTAAACTAAACTTTAAAAATTTCAGTAGGAATTTTGCATGAATAGTATAAATCTGAATACTCAAAGAATTTGCTTCAAACATATATAAAAATATACTCAGCAAGCAAAATGTTTAGTTATGAATCAAGAAAAAGAAGCATCTATAGTGCAAGAATAATTAGTTGCTGTTATTAATCCTGACTTTTAAACCTAGTGTTAAATAAAAGTTTAATTGAAATATAGATTTATTGAATCATTTATTAATTTATTAACTAAATTAATTAATAAAGCAATTAGACTCCTGCCACTACATCATAATAGAACCATCCGACAGCTCGTCATTCTAAATTTATTAACATGTAATTTTAAGCAATTGTGTTATTTTATTGTATGTATTATATTTTTGCAGTGTAGGCAGTTAAGGAATTTTTCTTCTTTTTTTTCTACCCTTGTGAAAGAAAAAAAAATTTTTTAAATTGATCAATCCCAAAAATTATAACTAATATAGAACTGCCATTTTGAACTCATCTTTAAAACGGAATCAATTCACTTGACTTCATGTTGCCTTACACTGCGCTATGGAATGCTGCTTACAATGTTCTTTTCTTCCTCTTGCAGGAAAAGCTATGGATTCAAATTTAAATCACGAGGCCCACTTGACGTGTGTCACGTGGGAATGCATTGACTCCATTACATAAACTGAAACATTATAATTTTAAAGACTTAGGTACAGTGTTGGCAATGGCGGCTCGTGTTGTGCAATCTTGGGGGTGCTCTGACTTTTAATCCTTTACTGCTCATGATGCATATTTGTACATCTTATGCCTTTTTCTCATTAACTTTGAGTAGTTTTATATTTAATGAATAAAATTATAACTTTTTCTCTTCTAATATCTTTCAATTAAATTTTTATTAATCATTAATTTTTCTTCATTTTCTTACTTATTTTCAAAACTTTAACTCGCGTCAAAAATTGCCGCAGTGGTAAAATGTTTGAAATTGTTTCTAGCTCAACTGGTGCTGCCGAACTCGACAGTTCCCCTTCAGCTTAAAACGTAATAGGGAAAGGAAGGGAAGCATGCGCGCAGGCGAAATTCGGTGCTGGAACGGTCCTCAGCCCCTTTACTTTAAGTTACTTTATCCTTTACGTATTATTATAAGGTAGTGAAAAAATGAGATAGGGAACTTGGTTTTCAGCATCAGTTTTTCCTAGAGGTTTAATTGAAGATCGAAATCGTTTAATGTAAAATTGCGCTTGATTTTTGAAAGATTTGAGCATTAAATGAGAAATAAAATAAATTTATTAAATTTATATAATGGAAAAAGTTGGGGATGCTGCAGTACCGCAGTCCTATGCACGAGCCGCCCCTGAGTGTTGGTCAAAATATTACCACGCTTCTGTTTTCTCGCAAAATATCGTTTGCTTCTATATTTAAGAAAAGCTCTCTAGTTTAAAAAGTGTATAGATTGTTTAGTGAATAATTTTACATTCAATTTAAGCACTTATCAATTTGGATATATTAATGGTTTGCGATTTTTTAGCCAATATATTATCAGTGTATTTATTTTCTCACTTTCTTCATTTTACTTTATCGGCCGCCCCTTGCAATTGTTTATAAATCTTTTGGGAACATCTTAAGATCGCGTCTGACGCATATTTGGATTGTTAAATTTTATTTTGAATGTTGGACAGAACATGGGTAAGTCGAATGGAATGAACTCTCTGGAAACTTTGAAAACAGATGAATTCATGCATGGAATACTGAGAATACCAGCTTTTCTGAAATCGGACGTGCTGTAGGAAGATATAGATATAGTTATCAATTTTCATACATTAAAAATATTCTGAACGAGAGAATGCGATTGAGAATGTTTGGAAGTCGTTGGTACTCATTCAAGCGGCAAGCCTTATCATACATGGACAAACTAAGAAATACCATCTGCAATGCTTGGTTCAATTCGATATTAGCAACACAAATACACGTATTTTGTCGATGAAAGACCGAGTATTCAAATTTATTCAAATTAAAAGCTCTCATATAAACTATTAAATATTTAAAAAGTGGCGGCTAATCCAGCGATATTTTTTTGTCTCAGTGTAATTTGAATGTGTAATAAGATGTTGTAAAACTGTATTCAATATTTTTTAAATCATAATTTGCATATTGTTTCTCAATAAAGATTGAATTTTAACTTATTATGATTCTACTTGCTTTAATTCTCAAGTCATTTAAAAGAAAAACATGATCATGATAATATTTTGCCATGTATTAAATGGGGTTTCTAAAAACCTAGAATAATAGACGCATAATAATCGTACACGATATATTTTTCGTTGAATTTTCGCCAAATTAATTATTAAAAATAAAACATTTAGGAATATTGATGAAGATGTAATTTATTCTTTCTTTGATGCCACTTTAATTTGCCATTTTTAACTTTAAACGTTCCTGCATCAAAAATAAATTGGCGTGTTTTAAAAAATTCTATTCATTTGGTCATCTTGGTTGGTTCAAATCGTCTTTTCCCATCATTTATGTAATTCCGCTAGTCATTAATAAAAAAACAGAACTTTTCTCAGAAAAAATAAATTTCAATAGATGTGGCAGCAATGCAAATTTAAAAAAATACAGTTGCCTTCGATTACTCTCTGTAAAGAAATTCGAATTTATAATGTGACTTTTAATGAAATCTAAACATTCCTTAAATGTTATCCCATAAAACAGCAATGAAATATAAACATTCATTTTCTGTCTTCTTTTTTTAATTGCTTTAACAGCATTTCGTATCTCATGAATTCTTCAACTATCAGCATAAAATGCTCTTTATAAATACTGTCTTTTCAATCTCACCTTTTCTAAATGTCTTTTTTGTCAGTAAATTTCTAGATGTGAAGACAATCAGTGGAGTTATGTTTTCTAATCAGTTTAATGTGAAATTTAATTTATAAAAATCTCTCATGGAGTGCATGCACGGCAAGTGTTCCTATTATAGATTTTAAAACAAAATTTAAGGAAAACGATGTAAATTTTTTTTCTAAAAAGTTAATAATTAATTGTTGGAAAAATTATTGTTATTACAAATTTCAAAATAAAAAAATCATATCAATTATATTCACAAAATTGTAATTCTATAGCTCGATACTTTTCTTTTTTTACAATTGGTCTAGCTAAAGTGTTTAAAAGTCTTTTAATTGTCTTGGATAATTAAGAAACTAGTGAAACTTTTGACATTGAAAAAAGGATCCGCGATAGTCACGTTGCAATGTCATGGGTTCTAAGCTCGATTTCATCAAAATCCCAAGGTGTACACAGAACTACTGCATGTTAAAAATCCATCAGGATCAAACGTCTACCCGCTAATGTTAGATTTATGAGGTGACTGTAACATGATGCGAATTGACTTCGATGAAATATTTACTCACAAATGTAAGTAAATTGGGTGGATACAATGAATTAATAGCAAAAAAACCTCTTGCGAACCGAATAAGCCGAAAGAAGTGTTTGAATTTCTCAATGCCTAGGATGGTTATAATAACCGTATCACTGTTCAGAGTAGGGATGGTGGTTATTGCAAAAATAACCAGTTTTTGGTTACTCAGTTTTTTTCACCTCTGGTTATAACCGCTCAAAATAATCGGTTTTTGAAATAATAGGTTTTCGCTTTTTTTTTTATAAAAAAATTCGTTTGTAGACAAAATTTTTTATTAATATTGTTTTCACAGGAAATCAATCCAATGGCCAATATTTATCTGTTCATAAAGACTCTTTCAGTAATCCGCCAACCAGCAGACGCCTCGAGGAAGCGGTTGTCGTTGATTGGCCTAAGATGATGAAATTCAAAGATTCATAACTCGGTAAAATTTAGTCTAATCGAACCTAAAATCAAGCCTATCTGCTGATCCAGTTTCTTTACCCGGTTATTCGATTTAAAAAAATAACAGGTTATAACGGGACAAAAAATAACCGAAAAAACAGGTTAACCGAAACAAAACAAAAAAAAAACGGTTTTCGGTTAAAACCGTTAGGATTTTCTCATCCCTAGTTCAGGGCACTAAGACAAAAATCTGGTGGATTTAAGAGTGCCGGATATAGATGATATGCATATCATATCTAAACATAAGAATACGAATAACGTAAAAACGTAATAAAATAAGAAATAGAACGCGAAAGTCTCTTGTACCGTAAAATGGGGTTTTCAAGATTTAAAAAGGAGAGATTTTTTGTTCGAGATTTTTTTCCATGTATTTCTCGATAAAACGGGCTTCAATGATGTTGTCATTGTTGGGTAACTACGAGAGAAGCGTATTGCATCAAAATTTGAATAATATGGTGGTTTAATAATACATTATATATTTTTTGAAATATTTGTGCAAAGTTATCTCGTGGGGGTTCTTTGCACTAGCTATTTTTTTCAATAATGAACTCATTGTGTGCAATGTTAGGAATATTTCCTGAAAATATAGGAAGAAATATGCACGAAATTTAAATTGTATGTATATCTGATTATAATAAATAAGTTTTCGCCATTTTCCCCTGTTTTTACCAGGATAACGTTTTAAAAATCCTTTCATTCGGTCATTGCTGGATGTATTATTAATGTCCATAACCTCTATATTGCCACACCTTTCTTAGGTAAGCTTTTATTATCATTTTACGGTTCGCATTATTAGCATGAAAACCAAAGTCACTGAATTGGCCTATACAAATTGCAACGGTCTTTTAATTCTCACTAAAGAAAACTAGGGGATTTCCAGGTTTCCATATATTAAGCAACTTTCGTTAGGAACAACCTGTTCGCTTAGGGTACCAAAAAAAAGCTTCTTCCCCTTTAAGAGTACACTAAAACCTTGTGAAATGATATTAAAATAAGCTTCTAGGGTCTCTGGAGAGAAATCCATATACTTACAAGTTCCTAACCTCCTTTATACACACTGGGCGTATCTGAAGCAGAAGTAAACATTGTTCTGGTTATTATTTAGTACAAAAATAAATTTAAAAACCAACTGAGGTTGCTTAATACCAGAAATTTCCATGGTGCAAAGAAACCTTCTTTTTCGATACTGTTACCCAACGTCAGAAAAAAATGAATTACAAATTAACTAACAAATATAATTGGCATTTAAAGCACCAAAATGAAAACTAGGTTTATTATCTTTCACATTTAAATGCACTGGCCTTCAGAAATGTACTTTCTTCACCAGAGACAGATTTTTCAGCACTAAACTTTTTGCTGATAAACTACCTAATGGTTCTCTTACTGTAACCTCCTGAATGATCGTTATATACGTTTAAGGAATGAAACACACAAGTCAACGTTGCAGACAAACGAGAAAAAACATAAATCCCTTAGCCATAATGAGTTATCTCTATTTCACTTTTCAACAAACATTTTATACTGATGCAAAATTAACTTCACAAGGTCTTCGTGTCGCCGTGTATTAATTTAATCATAATCGTGATGAATATTAGCTACGAATTGTTAGAGGTATAGAAATGCAATAGGTAGAAACAATTGTCAAATACTTAATGTCAATCTAATTAAATGAGTTTAAAATTTAAAGATGTGAGGTAAAACGTCATTTCTTTGCAGCAACCTTCTTAACTTTTTTTGTCATTGCGTTTTCATACGTCCTGAAATCCATATACCGGGAATTTCTCTTCAGTACTCTGAGCACGGATATTTTAATTCTAACCACCCTGTATATAGAAGGATGTCATATACAGGGCCCATAATCCTGGCTCATATCCAGTGGCGGATTGGCGAGGCTGCAAGCTTGCCCAATGACAAGTGGGCCCCCTTAAACAGAAGACAATTTGGGCCCACAGGAAGTGTGGAAGAGAAAAATAACTCTTTCTCTATAGTAATCTTTTATAAAGCAAATAAATAAAATAGCTCTGTACCCAAGGTCCGTGATTTATTGCCGTCGTAATTCGACCAGCCGAACAGCGGGTGGTCGAATACCGACCCAAGACGCATATGCAATTTCAACTGCCTGTAGGAACTGTACTGAGGTCTCTGTACAGTCCACTTCCTTTGCCCTTCCGATCATTTACAGATGTTTCTCCAGAATGTTGCAGAAATCCAACAAACCCTCGGGCCATTGGAACAGGGTATCTCTTCTGTGCAAAATCCAGCCGTCCTCATAAAGATTTTTTGTTGGTTTCGGAAGCCCCCTGGAAAGACGGAAGGAATTTCTTCCCTTTGTGCAGAAAGGGTGTGGTTCTTGTGAGAGATGGCTATTAGAGGCGCTTTCTTCTTTCTTTTTTTGTAGTTTCATTTTACTGTAATAAATCTGACAAACTATGGAACTCGCCTGTAGGAAAAGGACGACACTCACCCTTTTCTTTATGCGTTTGGGGGAGTTCACGTTTAGACTAGTAAAGGGGGCCTCTGTCTTATTGGGCTGCCTTTCATGGAAAATACTTGGTGAGAAAAGTGTTATTTCTGTTTTTAATCGGAAGAGAGTAAAGCCATACGTAGCGTATCTTGCAAAAGAAAAGAAAAAATTTTTTTGAGAGGTAAGCTGAAATTATCATTTCTCTATTTTTACATTGCTGTTGTAGTATTAAACACTAGTCACATTCAGCCTTCCGACTCGTCCATCTTATTAATTGTCTTAATTTGATTATATTAACAAACTTTAAATTCGCCAACTTATTTAATTTTTGTTAAGTTGAAAGTATTAATTGCTACAAAAGACCGAGAAAGAAATTAGTTGTGCAAGGAAAAAAAAGAAAGACAAAAAACAGTAGATAGGAAATGCATTAGCATTTCCTATCTACTGTTCCATTCCATAAATTTTGATGCAGTATGTTTTTGTGTAATGAAACTAATGATATAAGTCTTTACATTCAGCTGTTAAAAAAGTCTAAAAAACACGAGATTCGACGAAGATAATTTTTAAAAATTTTTCATAATTATAATCTACGATTATTGTGCATTATTAAGCATATTATAAAGCGAAAATTTAACCTAATCATAACAAATAAATGAATAACATAATCTCCAAGAAGATTGTCTTGCCTTAAGTGGAAAATGAGCTAAAAAGGAAATTTATCAAAATAACACAGAAAATCTATCAAAAACTAAATTTATTTGAAGTAACGAAGAAAGAAAGGAAAAGACTGGACTTAAAGAAAAAAACCTGGCGAAATAATGAAAATGGAGCATTTTAATACAACAAAAGGAGTTTTTACATTATAAGAATTTTTTTTTGTACAAATCGATAGTTTTTCTCGATCTTTATGAAATTTGTCAAGCATGCTCTTCAGAAAAAGATGAAAATAATTGTCAACTTTTTAAAATCCAAAAGTAAAACCCCCAAAGTAAAATCCAAAAGTAGTTGCTTACAAGTTACTGAAAAATTACCAGTACAAATTACTAAACTCTAAATCATCCAAAGAAGTTTGTTTTAAAGGTTCCTGCCTCTTTCAACAGATGCCCTACTAATGGGCAGCATTTCTCCTTCATACTTTGTCGCTAAAATCTTATACGGGATATTTAACTTACGGAATTTAAAATCAAATAACTTTAATCATAATTTCGTTATTCTAAACGTAGAAAATTAAGGGGTGTTAAAAGGGATTTATTTTAAATACGCGGAAAAATTAAATATAAAATAAAATTAAATATATAATTATTAAATATTATAGATTTAAATTAATATAATTATATATATAAAAAATAAAAATTATATATATATGAATTAATGTTATGATTATAGATATGTGTGGGCCCTCATTGACTCCT
>BGPR01000353.1:9814-37568 GCA_013235015.1 Araneus ventricosus
ATAGACAACTGGGTCACCGCATACTGTCTCCTTCTCTAACCAAGTCGATTATATTGTTCTGGTACTGAATTCGTTTCATTAATCAGTCTTCACTATCTTCTTGGTTTTTTAATATTTTGCTGCTTAACCCAGTTAGGATTTCATCTTTGTTTCTTTCTCATTCGACTGTTTTATTATGTCGTCAAGGCCACAGGATTAAAAAAAAACTTTAAGGATGGAGTAATGATATTGAAGCAACCTCGGCATACATTGAACAGCAAGGGAATACACATAACTCATAAATGGACACACTGTGCTTTACAAGAAAAGCGTGATATAGCCATTCAACAAAGTAAATTAATATCCGAAAATGCAAAAATAAGAAACTATCTTTATTTTATAGGATTAATTTTAATGGGTTTTTTTACTTTATAAAAAAAAGTATCTAAAAAGATTAGTTTGTTGATTAGATAGCTTTCCTTTTCATGTTGCACACCGTTCATCATGAAAGATATTAATTTTTTAATGCTATGCACAGAGTGGTTCCGGCCTACAAGAGATTTTAATCGTAATGAAGATAAATGCATACTAAGACACAATGAGGTATTGTTCAGATTTTTCCTTTACTATCATGAATTTTTATCTTTTGTCACCCAATTTGAAGTACACAAATGCTTGCGGTCAAAGTGATAAATATCTACAAATGTCTAATGAATTATCTTGTAAAGTTTCGTGAAAAACAGTTATCCATTTCTTATTTTTGAGGTACGGCTTTTAAAATTCACAGTCAATCTGATAAGACGGCTGCCATACACCACGGTGCAAAATTTTGCGATAGCCATCCTACAGTATGACATCGTGATAGCACAACTTATAACTTTGGATATACCGTTTATAGAGTAAATTTATTCAGCTGACTGATTGTGCCTAGCGATTGAACTTCGCTTAACGCGGTTTTAATTGAACTTGCACCGAATTGACCATGTCGTAAAAGGATTGAATGCATTTTTTAAAGATTTTTACGATACACCGTTTTTCAGTCAAAAAAAAACAATCGGGATCTCGTGTTTGGCTAAAAGTTTTTCAACTAACCCGAAATGTACTAAGTATAAATAAAAAATCACAGCACTGAGTTAAAGATATATGGAAAAGATATTACCACTATTTGCTTGTTTTGATGTAAGGATTCATGTTAAGTCGACTTATTTAATGACTTTCGTTTTCTAGTTTCTAAACAGAAAATGTGTTGTAAAATTGCGCAAACAAATCCCAAAGATACCATCTTAAAAATGGAAGTCAATTTTAAGTAACTTTCATAGGTGAAATTAAGGAAATGAGGTGTACTTCTTTCAGTTATTTAATATGGAGCAAAATATACTTTCTGTCTGCCACGAGAACTGTGGCCGCCAAAATGTCTAGTTTACGGCGGTCGCTATAGAAACGGGTTATCGTAGAAAGAATCCATTTCTAGTAGGTAGAAGTTCATTCAAATGTGCTACATTGGCGAATTTAGCGCCAAATAGGCTATGTATGGTAACCGAGAAGACGAATGATCAGCTACTCTTTTTACCACCGCAAACTGGCGCCAAGAATAAAATAAAACTCCGACATCGGTCGGATTCCTCCTATTCGAAATGGATCTTCCCTAACATAACCTGTTGCTATAGCGACAGCCATAAATTTGGCGGCTTAATTTTGGCGGCCACAGTTCTCGTGGCGGGCAGACGGTACATGTTTTACCATACTTGCTTTATCACTATTTTTAGGAATCTTTCATGAAGCAATCTTTTTCATTTAAGAGGTCTAAATTTCAATTCAACTTTATTTTAAAAACATTTTAATACATTTGATTCAAAAGGATCAAATAAATTTCTTTTAGTGAGCAATAATTTTTCATGGACGAATTTTTTGAATCAATTTTAGGTTTTTCATTTGAGAATCGACATTCAATTTTCAAACTGCAATACAGACAGACCTCTAGGCATTGAATTCGTTTTGATCGTTAGTCCAATTATGAGGAGAATGTCAGAGCTGATATCTCTTGACCCTAATTTCCACATCGCATCACTATGAAGCGTTTCCAAACGCCTCGAATCTAATACGTTCCAACCCGAGCAAATGAGAAATTTCCAGTGGGATACTGGCTGAAATTCGCTAATATGAAATACCCTTCTCAAATTAAAAATGTTGAAGTCTGTGCAAATGGGAAATTTTCCGTATTATACAGATTGAAACTCGCTAAATTCATCCTACAATAATTTTAACTGAATTTAAGGGATTATTTGAAACTTAACCAATTTCGATGCATACAATTTCAAAATATAGCCCGAAAATCAAATTTGTGTGCCTATCTTCCTAAAAGCGTTCTAGAAGTATATTATGCCATAAATATTTCTTTCTAAAATGAGATTTGAATGCATATCTCCTATTAAGCGTTGCAAAAAGTGTATGATATCATAAAAATTTTTCGAAAATCAGATTGGCGTGCATGACTTTAATGGTTTCGTGCAAGATTAAATTTATTTTATTTGAAACTAATTTTTCAAAAAATAATAATACACGCACTTGATAGTATGGAGAAACCGAATCGAATAATGCAATTTTTAACAGCGGCATTTTATTAAATTTGATAAAATAACGTACGTTGAAATAAAACCAATTACAGCTTTGCAGATAACCCCACTAGGCGAAACTTGAATAAAATAGGAAACTTTTCTATCAGCGAATATCAAATAAAAGTGCCTTCAGATCGGAAAAATAAGAATTTTTATTTATATATGAATCTGTGCGTAATTTGTCTGTACTTAAAAGAGAAATGCTTCTGTTTCCCCAATTTACCAAGAAGATTCGTTTTAATACCCTCTTCCTGAAGAAACAGATTCAAAAGATATGATTAACTCTAGTGCTGTTAGTTGAATTTCATTACCATCCACTCCTTTAATCTGATTTCTGAAGCTCCACAAGCATTCAACTTGTCTCAATCTCTTTAAGTTATGGACGTCAACTTTCGAAACCAGGAGAAAGGAAGTTTATAATGAGACCAATATAATTTTCTCTGAAGAAAATATCATTAACGCAGCATTTGACGAGTGGTCCTTTAATGCTAAAGGGGAAATCTACAAATGAAATGTAGGGGCAATCGATGTTTACCGAAAGCAATGCTTTTGTTTTCCTAAATAAGAACTATTTTTAATGCTTACTCTGATATCAATCGTTTTTAAATGGACAAAACTCGATTTCGTCATAAATATGTTTCAGCAAAATGTGTTCTGTTTTATGTCAGCAATTTCGTATTAGTGCAGGGCAAAGACATCAGAGCAGTACTTAATATCCTGATGGGAGAGTCTCGGCTTTCACATCTGAGGATCATGGGTTGGAGACCCAATTCAATTGCAAATCCGCATGCATGTGGACCTGGTGTGTTTTACATACGACGTCGTGTATGGAGCATTTTCACGTAGGTGTTGCTTGGAGTGTCGGCCGTCCTCGTCATCTGACCACAAATTTAAACTACCAGATCCATCTTGAAATAGACCTGATCTCGTTTCGTAATTCGACCTGATTTCGCTTCAGTATATCAAATCAGATTCATATTAACAAATTATGTTCCAGATAAGCAGTTCTGTAAGCGTATCAAAGTAGAACGAGATTTTAAGTTTGTTTCTTCTTTATGTGCTGATGTTTTAATCACAAAATCAAAGAATGGTTGCAAGTAAATCTTAATGAACAAAGATGTGGTTGTTGCCTTTTATATTAACTACTAGCAGTATGCGCATGGCGTTGCCCATGGAATCAGGACTTCAACAAAATGAAAAAAAAAAAATCGCCCACAGCGACACGAAAAAGTTTTGAAAACAAAATCAAAACAAAAGATACACATTATTGATTTTCCCGCTTATTTTTCCGCGATAATGACATTTTAACTGTATGAAAACAGTACAGAGTACGTTAATCCAAAACAATGTTAAAAAATTGCAACGTGAAAATCATTATTATATAGCAATAGTGTATCTAAGTTAGACCGATGCAATACAGTCTTTTCTCTGGATCGTAAAACCACAGTACCGTGACCTTCGAAGGTCACGCCCGGCCCCCTTTTTGCCCCCCCCCCCCCCCCACGGAGCTTGCGCGAAAAGCTATGGCACATTTTACGCAGATGTTAAGGAAACTCTTTTAGCTCATCACGGAAAAAAATTTCTCATAATTCAGCGAATTACGTTATAAGTTCAAAGCCAACTTATCGCCCATGTTAGAATGTTCCAGCACTGCTTAATTTACGACTAAACCCTTGCATCCAACCAAATGATTTCAAATTATTCCTGGCGGAACATGCTAAAAAGTGAGGAGGGAATAATTCCGAAAGATGGCGCCAGACGTAGCCAGGGAGCAATTGGTCGTTTCGGAATAGAACTTCATTCGAAAAGAATTTTTTTAACCTTTTATGAAAAAAATTATTAAAAATGAACGAACAAAGATATTTTAACCGTTCTTGTTTTACAGAGATAAATATTTCTGTTACCACAAAAAAACTGAAAATCGTAGCTTTATTAGAAAGTTGGATGCGAGGAAATAAAAATTGACAGTTAAAAATATAAGGAGAAAGTTTCTATTTTTTAAAAATTTCTCAGAATTCAGTAAATTACGTTAGAAATTCAAAACTAACTTCATTAGAACGGAAGTCGTATGCTCTTTCCGATGGTCTATCTATTTTTTCATATAATTATTCAAAGCCATTCTATTGAGAAATTAGTGCGAAAAATCAACCAAAACACAAAACATTAAATAAAACATTTTCTAGATTAAATTTTAAAATTCCGGCTTCGACGTGCATTGAATCGCCATTAAGGCTACCTGTGTGCCAAATTTCAAGGCTGTAAGTACGATAGATTCGTCTGGACATCGCACGCACACACACACACAAACATTGTCTTTTATAAGTACAGACTAACTTAAGAGTGTTTTTCCTCCACATTCAAATTGACATCAATTGTCGCGTCTTCGGAACCTTAGTTAGCGCGATATAAGACCCGATTTCGCAAAACTCCACCTCACTTCATAACTTGAATTGCTTTAAAACATGACGGTAATTAAAAGTTGTCACACAGACAACGCACACATTGCATTATATGGATTCAAACAAAATATAAACATTCAGAAACTAAAATCCCATTTTACTAAACTGAAAGGTTCGTTTTCTGTAGTATAAAATTAATAAGCAATAAATATTGCGAATGAGGCTTTCGCTCTTTTTTCTTCGTCTAAAATCAGGACGTCGGAAATACAAATTATTTAAGTAACCATTAACAAATTATATTTCTGGATTGTTTGTCTTCAAGAAACAAGTATTAAGAAATTAAATGCTGTGAAAACTTTTCGATGGTAATTTTCTTTTGGCAAATGCTATTTCAAAATTAAAAGCATAATATTTAGGGCAGTTTTGTTTTTGCAATACATATTATCATCGTGTATCATCCATCTGAATTAAACTTAAAAGTTTATAAAGCGATATAACTTTTATTTACAAGAGAGTATTTAAAAATAATTTATCATTTAATAAATTAATAATGGTTTCAAATTTCTTTCTCAGTATCGTAATAAATAAGTTTGATTTATATTAAGATCGTAGTTTTACTCTTAGATTAATATTTTCCCCAGTATTTTATAATACTAGCTGTTGTACCCGCGGCTCTGCACGCGTTCAGCTGTTTTATACATATATGGACCCACTAAATACGTGAAATGCAATCTGTGGTAGAGAAATAAAATTCAAAAATAATCGAACTTCTCTTTCCTCTTGATTTTCATCATCCCGCAACAAACGAAGCCTTTTTGCATTTGATGTGCACCGGCCAAAGTTGGAATTTCGTTTTTTAGGCATAAGGAGATTTTGAAATCAGTGGCAAATCTTTAAAATAGCAGTTTAACTTGAACTTGAATGATAGGAGTTATGGGATTTGAAGCAACAAAGGCTGTAATCCCCATAGCAGTTTAAAATGAGATGTAAACAAACATAAATTCATCGCATACGCAAAGCACAGCTCCTGCTATTTCACGCATGCGCGGATGAAACGCAAAGCACAGATCCTGCTGTTTTACGCATGCGCGGATAGAGGATGGTATTTTACGCATGCGCGGATGAAACGCAAAACTCAGATCCTGCTGTTTTGCGCATGCGCGGATCGAGGTTGGATTGGATTTAATTATTTAATTCCCTTTTTTATTTTGAAAAGCATCGATAAATGCCCCTACAGAATGGTACAAATATCTTCAATAAACATTGTGTATTTCTCGACTTATAAATGTTCACGCATACAGACGCTTTAAGGGGATATTTAAACAGATATGAATTTCGCGCATACGCAAAACATATATAATGCTACTGCACGGATCGTGGTAGGAAAATAATTATAAAAATCGCAATTATTTAACTCCCTTTTTGATTTTGTTTTGCGTTTAATATACTAAAACCTTCTTCCATAAATGCCCTACAAAATAGTACAAATATCTCCAATATCAGTTTAATATTTCACGAGTTTTAAGCGTTCGCACATACAGACGCTTTCAGAGAACTTCATTTTATACTATGTATAGATTTAAATTACCGTTTGAGTTTTATGAATTTACAACTAAATAAAATTTAAATCTAATATTTTTTATAAGTATGTTAATCGTAAGTTTCATCAATTTATGTTTTACCATATGACACGCAACTCTAAAAATTTTATATCACCTAAGAAGTTATGAAAAAGTTATCTCTGTATGGGAGAAATAGAAAAGCATGGAAAATACAAGTCTGTTCTTTCTTATTCTCTTGTCTAAACTCTTGATCATACAAAAGAAAATTTATATTCTACGCCAGTTTGTATGAGACATTTGATAACTGTGGAACAACCATATGCTCAGCTAATGATTACATTGTCCCAGTGTCCTTCTACGAAAAAAGTGGTTCTAAAAAGGACACAATTGACATTCTGAGTTGATTATGTACCATAAATACACTCGAGTTCCCTACATTAAATACAGTGACGTTCAGATGAACTTTCTCATTAATGTATTATTAGACAATCGAAAGATCTGGCATTTTTACGCTCTTTTATTTGACTCTAGTTGCTTCATGTTTACATGGAGTGAAATTTTGTAATCGATTTTCGCTCACTTCCTGATGTGGTAGAGTTTTAAAATTTTGTAAACTTGTGTGTTCTCGATAAAAATGCACTATTTTAACATTCAGATTTATTAGTTAATCGATTAATTGAATTGAAATTTGATTCCATACTTGTGGCGCCACCTGGTAGTGAATTTGAAAAAGAAATTATTTCAACATACTAGAATATTTATAATAATCTATACTTATAAAAGCCAATATTGGGGGGAAGTGTGTGTTTGTCTGCGATGTCCAGACGAATCTATCACACTTACAGCCATGAAATTGGCACACAGGTAGCCATAATGGTGACTGAATGCACCTCGAAGCCGGAATTTTAAAATTTAATCTAGAAAATCTTTTATTTAATGTTTTGTGCTGTTTTGGTTGATTTTTCGCACTAATTTCTGAATAGAATAGTTTTGAATAATTGTACGACAAATATAGATACACCATCGGAAAGAGCACGCGACTTCCGTTCTAATGAAGTTAGTTTTGAATTTCTAACGTAATTTACTGAATTTTGAGAATTTTTTTAAAAAATACCCAGTTTTGCCATCGAGATGTTACTTTTGTTTTTAAATTTGTTGCATCCGACTTTCTAATAACACTATTATTTTCAATTTTTTTTTTCAATTTATAACTAGAACGGTTCTGTCGGATTTAAAACAAGAACGGTTAAAATATCTTTTCCCGTTTTTTTTAATTAATTTTTTTCTGGGCGGTTGAGAGTTATTTTTCTCGATCGAGTTCCTCGCGCGGCACTTCTTTGGAACGTTGCTGGCAATTTTGATTGGCGGACGCGCAGGATACGTCATGACCTTCACCTGAATGAATTACTTCGATTATTATTTTCGGATTCGATTTTATATTTTGATTGCTGTATAATAATCATTTTCACGTTCCAATTTTGTAATATTGCTTTGGATTAACGTACTCTGTACTGTAGCGCGAAATAAAATAAGCAGGGAAATCAAATAATTGTATCTTTTGTTTTGATTTTGTTTTGAAAACTTTTTCATGTCATTGTGGGTCATGTCACTTTTTCATGTCATGTTTTTTTGTTTTTTTTTCATTTTGTTAAAGTCCTGATTCCACGATCAACGCCGTGCGAGTACTGCTAGTGAATTATAAATTAAAGACTAAACAATTCAAAGTAATTAAATGCGAAAAATTATTTTTAGTATACTAACAGAAGTGTGTTTTAAAAAACTGTTTTCATAAAATTTATTATTCATTATAATATTTCATTTTCAGATTTTCGAGAAAAATTAGTTACTTTAGCGAGCTAATGTAAATAATTTCGTAAAAAATAACCACCAGCTTCTGATAAAATAATTTAACGCTGCTAATTTATGAGTCTTGAAAAAATCATTTTAAGCATGCTAAAATGTTACAAAGCATCATTAGCAAAAGGACTGGTCTCGTCCAGTTTACCTTCGATCACATTTAATTAGACATCAGCTTTCAATGCATGGAAAGATAAATAATTTAATATGGTTTTTAAAAACCCTTGAGTTAATAACGAGTTAGTACTTAATTTTCTCTTAAGTAAAATGTCAAAATGGCTCTAAATATAAAGCGGTAAGTTGTGGCTTAAAACATATAATTATTTGGTTATGTTTCAGTTTTTGCAAGACATGGATTTTGGTAAAGATTAGTTTTTAAAATATAATGATATGTGTCGGTTTTGTAGTCAATAAGTTACTGTTCTTGGTTTAATAAACTATTGTCTTAAGTTAACCATTCCTTCATTTATTAGGATATTTTTTTAATATTCTACGGTTAAAGAACGGTTTTACACTTCTAAGGCAAATTCACTTCTTTCTCTTCTATCGATGGATACTGAAATAAAAATTTGCAACACTTTTCTTAAATGTACAAGCAAGTTTTATTTCCTGGACATGCATTCCATTTGTAAAGAAAATGAAAAGTAAGAAGTGAATGCATCAAAAGTAATAAAATTTGGGTAGAATCAAACTCGCATCTTACACTTCAAGTACGCCCTATCAATTTTATTTTGGAATGAAATTGCTCGTCTTGCAATAAAAAAAGGGACGCGACTTTAGAATACACCCAAAGATAACTTGCAATTAGAAGTTAGATGACATGAGCAATTAGATTTGCGATATCACTGCCATGTCACGTAAATTAATTATTTTATTTTAACCCTTAAATGCCCATTGTTGCCTTTAAGCTACATACCCAATTTTGTCTTCTAAAATTTTGAAAATAAGATTGAAGCTCTAATGCCTGTTGTTGCCAGTAGACATACTGAAATTTTTATTAAATGAATTTACTGAATACAATCAACCTGAGTGCTGATAAAAAATAAAACTAAGTTGATGTTTTTCGCTTAAGGCTGCATCATTTTTGCTTTGTTTGTACGCTTGAGAATAATATATTTTATTCTACAATGTTGAAGGAAATTCCCTATCCGTATTATTAATTATTAAAATTCATCTGTGTTTAATATTATAGAATTTTGTCAAGGAAATCTTTTTCAGAAATAAAGCCTAGTGTTGTCAGTTGGTAACAAGCTGTTTTTAGCCATAAACCATACTTAAAAAATAGGATTTTTTAAAGTATTTTTCCCATGTCTTATTCAAGAAATGATAGTCAAAAAATATTTTTAAATCGGTTTTTGAAAAATCGGGCTATTAAGGGTTAAGATACTGATTGAATCACAGACATGAAGAAAATATTTTAATACAAATTTCTCAAATTTTCAAAAATTCTTCTATTTCTAGAGATGGATCTATCATCTTGCATATTTTTAATACCTTAAATTTTTTTTTTTTTCGTCTGGATCATATTTATGTCGAATTCATTTTCATTTAACGCATCATTTAGTTCCTTCTGTATCGTTTCAATTTTATTTTTGATTTAAACAAGATGGAGATGCATTTTGACGATAATGTAATTTTAAACCATATAAATAAGTAACGCAAGAAATAGAAATCAGTTTGTAGTAACCCTTTGGAACACTTTTACACTATATATTCTCATGAAATGAACATGAGAAACAAAACCAACATTTTTCCTTCGTTAATAAGAATTAGAATATTTCATATCATATCGCATTAAGAAATTGTTCAATTCTTTTTGACAATTAAGCCGATTTTACTAAATTAGTCAAGACATTTGTGTTGCTTAGTCAGTGAAGCGTGTTTCAGTTTCAGTATGTTTATGCCAAGCAGTCTAATTAATCGGCATCGAAGATGGAATTTGAGAAATGTGAATAATAAGAAAGAAAATCGCCTTCTAAAGCAAAATTCTCATTACGTGTTTTATTATTTTGGATGTATCTATTTTGATGCGACTTCTTCCAAATTTAAAATCATTTTTACCGTCAAGGGAAAAGACATTTTACCTAAATCATACGAGTGGAAAATTTTAGTTATTTATTTTGAAATCTTGTGATCAGTTTTCGACCAGCGTTTCACGAATACCATTAAAACAATACTTCTTTCATACATACATAAATGGGAATACGGACCACCTTAAACATGCGGAATTACTGATGACAATATATAACAACAAGAAACAAATATATATAAGAAATACAACAATTAATAATAACATACATATGTCATAAACATAAGAAAAATTACAATAAATATTGTGAGGGCGCTGTGGTGCAACGAAGTGTTGGCAGCTGTCGAGTGTTGACAGTAGAGAAGAACGGGGAAGTTCCTGACGCGGAGCAGATGGGCTTAGCGAGTGGCGGACTAGAGTTTTAGCCAATGGTTGTTTTACATGAAGTGTCAATAATGTTTTGATATCAAACTCACAGCTCGAGATGTAACTGAGCGGGTGAGCATTTTATATTTCGTTTCATCTTTGTAAATATCTCATCATCGTTGTGTGTACATTGTCCGTATCCCGTAGCGAAGTCAATAAATAATTGGGATAAAAACTATTGGTCTTTGTCTCCATCACTCACATAAAAGAAACCCCACGCAGAACGGAGAGTTTCACAAATATAATAAAATAATAAGAAATAAAATGGGTAGAATAAAGAAAGATAGATATACAGATATAACTATTCAACTAAAAAACAATTAACAAAACCATCTATAATTTAAATATGTAAATGCTTTTTTATGTAAGTAAATCCAATGCGCCCCAACTCCTCAAATTCCAAATATTACTAGTATTAGGCTTGATTGTAATATACAATGGAGCTAAGGCATGCTCAAGCATTACGCTCGTCAAACACGACGCGACAATTTGATTTGGAAACATTCTCATTTTGAAGGATAAAAAATCGGAAGTTTTCTCCATTCAGCTTTTACGTATACTTTCATAAGATAAAGGTTTTGGGTTTAACTTCGTCGTACAGTGAAGACAATAGAGTATGCATTTTGGAACAGTACCTGTCCTATTTACCAGTTTCGTCCAAAGCATGATACAGATCTCTAAATTTGGTAGGCCGCGGTGGCCTAGTAGTAAAATGTCGGCCTCGGATCCGGAGGGTTCCAGGTTCGAAACACGATTCCACTAAAGATCCGTCATATATTGGGCCTGTTGCAAGTTAAACCATACGTAGGGTGTCAAACGCCCTCCCGCTGGTGTAGTGTGGATGTTTGGAAATGGTCAGGTGTCGTCCTCGTCTTCTGACCGCGGTTCGAAGTTGCGAGGTCCATCCCAAAATAGCCCTCGTATTGCTTCAAAACGGGACGTTAATATAACTCTAATTTTGGTGTCACTCATATCGAATTTCACTCTTCCCGCTCCTTGCGTTTTTGTGTTCACATACACACACAAAAAAAGTCTGGCCAAATCCAGTTGATAGACTTAATCTAAAATTTGATAGAAATTTTCAATTTTAGCTCATAGTTTAGATCAGTCTAGCTCGTTCCTTCCCTGAAATATCCTATTCTCATATATGCAGACAGAACGCCGCCCATTCTCCTGTTCCCAGAACCACTACGGCTGCTGCACCAGTTGGATGGGAATGGGACTATATATGGAGACACGGACACTCAGATATATCCAAAATATGTTTTTCGTACTCATGAAGGTCTAAAGCGTGAACTTTTATTGATATCTTGAGGTCGAGAAAACGGTGGCTTAGTGGTAAGGCTTCGAAATGGGGGGTTTCCAGGTTCGAAACTCGATTCTACTGAAGATCCGTCCGTGTTGGGCCTGTTGCATGTTAAATCATACCACTGGTGCGGTGTCCACAACCCGCGTCCTTCGACTCGCCCATAGGGTTTAGAGTCCACAGGGATGGACGGGAAGAGTCGAATCCAGCGCTGAAGAGCATTTATTGATCACTTAAAAAACAGTTTACAGATAACACACCTTCCCATTTGGAAGGTATAAAATATCACACTACGTACAAGCAGCGGAAAGAAATACAGCAAAAACCAAATAAATGAAACAAGCACAAAGCACCAACGGGTGCAACAAAACAATACAAATCAAATAGCACAAATAAAAAAATCGTCCAAAAATATAGTAACTTATTACAATAATTTCTTACGAAAGTAAAAAAACAAAGAACTACGGTACGACAAAAGCCACCAAAATTCCATTAAAAAAATTACAGGATTTTTCCTTTTCTTTTTATCTATTTGGAACACCACATAACCTTATATAATAAACCAAACCTTAAAAAATAACCTTAAAAAATAACCAAAATAATACAAAAAAGCTTCTAATTACAAAAGCGCTGGTGTGGTGTGGAAGTTTGAAGGGGGTTGCCAGCTCAGGTGTCGTCCACGTCATCTGACCGAGGTTCAAAATTACGAGGTCCGTCCCAAAATCGCCCTAGTGTTGCTCCAAAATGTGTCGTTAATTTAACCAAGTTAAACTAACTATCTTGAGGACGTAAAATTGTGTTTACGATCCTAATGCTTTCTAATTGTATATAGCGTATGAAGCTGCACAGCTAAAGACAACAAACAGTTGGATTGGAGATGACACGAGCAAAGGGTGTTTGCCATGTGACTATGACATCACGAGAAATAATTACGTTAGGAAAAAAATATTTATTGCTTGTTTGTTTTATTTGCCGTTACAAACAAAGGAAAAATATATTCTACAGTTTTATACTGAGTGTCTGTTTCCTTTTCAAAATTAAATTTTTTAAGTTAAATGAAAATATTCATCTGCATTCGCTTTTTCTATACATCACTACATTATGGGTTTTAATTAAATTTTCGCTTACTTTACATAAAAAGTAAGGTTTTCAGTAAAATGTTCGCTTTATATATCGCGTAAAATTATTGCTTATTTAAAATTGCACTTTTACTTTGCGAATTTTTAACTAGAATTTTTTAACGAATTTTTTACTATTTTTCTGATTTAGGCATGATACGCGTGAACAGAATACATTGAAATGAAATTAAAACTACTGAATTGGATAAACTATTCTAATCTATTTCGCATTATTTCGACGCATTATTAGTATACGTGAATGCATTTCTAAACGAAATCCTATTTTTCTACTGTAAGGATTCAAATGAAACAGTAATAACCCTTAACCAATGATACACAAGTTACAATATTGGATCAAGTTCTTCGGGTATTCTCGCTACACGTAGTAAATGCATAACAAGTGATTACATGAACATGCGTTTCTCATTTCAACGAAACACAATTGTTTACATTTTCGCCTCGATCAAGAGGATAGTAATTACTGTCGTCACTCACCTATTAAGAGATGCACAATATTCATAGTTAGTATCGTTGGTAGTCATCATCCTTTAACCTATGTCTGTCGTTAACGACGCCTAGACTAGCTACGATAATGTATAGTTTTAGATATTAATGATATGTTTATTCACCTATGTCTTGATATAGTGCTGAAGTACGCATCGTTTGTGGAACAAATCGTTGCTGATTCTAGAATTTACAAGTCCTAAAAGCGAACTTATTATCTCGTAATAAAATTATTTATTTCGAAAATATATTCTGATATATGCTGCTGCTTCTACAAAATGCTTTTAACTAAACTGACCGGATTTTCTATGAATTTCTTGGCTAATTTAAGACTTCTGGTTGCTTCGCCATGATAATGACGATAGCGCATTTCTACATGTAATATAAATTAATGATATTCAAAGGAAGTGCGATACTAAGTTGCCATTATTCATTAAACAGGGTTTTACCATTTTCTGGCACAGCTTAGACAAATCCGACTCCCGTGCTATTAAACCACAAACAACCAATCGCCACTAAAACCGGGTATATTCTATGCACATCAAAAGTTGGGGAGGAAAATCCTTTTGCAGTTTATTTTCGACTAATTAAATTAGTAATCAGTTTAAAAAATTTCTCCATATGAACTATTTACTTATAAGTAAAGTAAAAAACGGAACAATACAGAACTTTTTAACCTAAACGGAGAAAATTTTGCCACGGAGACTCGGCGTCCAGTCGCTTCAAATCTTTCATTTTTCGATACGTTTGTAATTGAAACCTTACCTTTTGAAATATTAGCATGTCTAAATCACGCTTTTCGATACTCTCCAATATTTTTCAGCTAAAACTCCTTACTCATCAGGTAGATCCGTTGATTTTAATTCATCAAATCCTTTCTTTTGTAAGCCAGCTTGTAGAAGAAAGGAGACTGAGAAAAAGAACTTATTCTCAGGAATGAAAGAGATTAATTGTTTGGAAAGAAATTACCAACTCTTGAGATGGTTTTTTTTTTTGATAACTCATTTGTAAAACTCCTTTGAAATTTAATTCGGCTTTGATATTCTAGTGCTGTTTAATAGAAAAGTGGTCAATTCAGATGAAGCCTACATATTTAATATGTTAAATATATTAGTATCGTAACGTGTGCAGTGCATAAAGTATGGAGCGTGATGGAGACCGTTTAGAAAAGAATCATTTAGCTCCCGATTTTATTGCAGCTTAAATATGGAAACAGCATGGGACAGTATTTCTTTGTTTCATAATTATGCAAATTAATAAAACCTACATATTTTGAATAAAATATATTCTAGCCTTTCTGCGTAGTGGGGCGGTTAACACATTTAAAAACTTGCTCTGGCAACTTGACAGATGTGCGCGACATATATTTATTTATTCTACTATGTTTAGCCAACAAATCAAATCGAATTATGTCGGGTACAGAGCATTTGTTGATGATATAATTTTCTTGCCTTTCGTGAATAGGTGGGAAAAAAACTGTAGAAAATTTGAAATCATCTACTCGTGAAAGGAGCAGAAGATTCTACAGATTAAATAACAAGTATCTTCCTCACTATATGTCCTCAAGGAAGAGAACCATTACAACTCCACGACACGATGCAGTCTGAAACTGAACTTGGACAAACGATCTCGGTAGGCATGTCGGAGATGTCTGCGATTTCGAAACAAAATCACACTGACAAGTCTTTCCAGCGCAAGTGGTTAATAGCATGTGATAAGGAAATTGTGATAAAATCAGTCGCTTAAACGCAGCTAGTTCAAGCTTAAAAAATGTTCGGTTTCACTTTTAAGAAATTAACCGCAACAAATCTTGTTGCTTCAAGTGTCGTTCATGTACGAGCAGAAGGAAAACTTCGTCCAGAACCTCTCTGTGCATAAAATTGTCAACACTTGCACACTCTTTGCCTTTAGCACTCTTACCTCAACGGAGCGAAGTATTTGGCATCATGTTTCTCTGGGACTGATTCAAAATAGCTTTTTCATTAAAGGTGAAGTTGCTGAATTGATTGTACTTCATTTGTTCTTATAAGTTTATTGTTGTCAGTTGTTGACTTTGTCATTTCTTGAAGAGAAATAGCCGTCATTCTAAAAAGCATTGAAAATCGTTTATTGTAGTCTTCACATGATTTTTGGACAATGAGGATGATGAAAGAGATAAACGATGATTACTATCTTTCTATGAAACTTTAGGTGATTTCACTTCATGACATTTTGGAATGTGGAGTGCAAAGTTGCGCGTATCAACGGCGAAAATCAACTCATGGAAATCATCGACTGGACTTTTTATAACTTCAAAACGGGAAATGCCCTTGATTACGAATGGAATAGATAAATTGATGTTTCGGTATTTTGAAGACTCGCAAAACTCGTTGGAAAAAAGCGACCAGGCTGAGACTGTGAAAGTTATAGTAATTTTAATCTGAAATGAACCTGTAAAAAGAATTTATCACAAATTATATTTAGAAAAATAAAGAAACGTCTCTTCTTTTTTTCAAAATATTTTACCTGACGCCCCGTATCATATAATTTTTTTGTTGAAAGTGGCAAATTCTTGTCTTTCCTTATCAAGGAAAAAAAAGTCACTGAATAAAACTTCAACGCGAGAGTCAAACCTCTTTAGCCAGCTACAAAATTAAACAAATCTGTTCAAGGGTGCCCATTTTGGATAAAATAAAATGATTAAAATCTTTTTCGTCTCGAGCAAAAATCAATCATTTTATACTATCATGAAATTAAATCCGCTAAGTCAAAATTGACGTTACCTTCTTCCACCATGTCTGTCCGTCAAAAAGTAGCTTTAAACCCGCAAAGGCGAAGCGCATTCTATTGAAAAAAAAGTGTGTTTTTGTCATTGTCTCGTCTTTCGCGACAAGCTGACGCCTCTCTTCTTTTTCTCGTTTATTTTTCGACTCATTTCTTTTATATCTCTTCCTTTCACGCATGGTTTACTCTTCAGTTGTACTTAATATTGTTTGATCTTCTTTTCCGCTATTCTGTTTTATAATTTCATGTACTTAAATGTATGTATCTTTCTTTTACCTACGACAATAACAGATCATAAAAAAATGTTGGAAAATAAATTGTTGGTGAAAGTAAAACTGTACCAAACAAACGCATCTAAATCACTGTGGACAGAAAAGCAAAATGTGTATTTCTATTGCATTCCAACAGATGGATTTTCAAATACAAAATATTTTATTTTTGGAGGAAAGAACGGCGTATTTCTGAGCGGTTTTAATTTAAATGGTACTTTAAAGTTTAAAGTCATTCGCTAATTCTTTTCAAATTTAGATTCACTTGAATTAATGAACTGTCAATCATTCTTTTAAAAAAACTTTCCATGCGAAGAGAAAGTATATATCGTCAAAAATTCGACCTCAAGATTTCGATGAATGTCTACCTTTTAGATCTTCCTGTTTTGGGTATGTCTTCAGTGACACAATAAGTCAAAAACGAACAAGCTAGATTGGATGAGTGTGATATACGGTTTTTGTATCAAATTGCAGTTTTCTATCAAATTTTACAGAAACAGGTCTAAGGGAAATCTGTCTATCTGCCCATCCCTTCTGCATATGAACACGATTACTCAAAACTCCCAAAAGCTAGATTGATGAAGTTATCTATGTTTTACCACAGACTTAAGACGTTTGGACAAATCTCTCAAAGAGTTTGGTCAAATCTCTCAAAGAGTTTGGACAAATCTCTCAAAGAGTTTAGTCAAATCTCTCAAAGAGTTTGCACCAAATCTCTCAAAGAGTTGACTACATGTCGGCTTGTCTGTGTGCATGTGAGCGCGATAGCCAAAAAATATTACAAGCTACATAAATGAAATTTGGTATGTGGTATTGACACTAAAACTATATATCTGTATCAAATTTTGGAGACAATCGTTCAAAGCGAAGAGGTACAAAATATGCACTTGAATTTATTCACAGCACTACAGCGTGATTCAAGTGTAAATCAAAAATGGCAAGTCTGAAGTGCAAACAGTTATGCAACGGAGGTTGAGGGCCTTAAGCTCGTGTACTCCGCACAATAATCCATTGTTGGCGGAGTGCTACGAAACTTAACACAAAACTGGCCATATTTTGTAAGTATACGAGAAGGTCTAGGGGAGAACGCTTCCACTTTGTCTGTTTCTTGATAAACCGATTAAAACATTTAATATTGAAATTAAAAAAATAATATTCATGATATTAAAAAATTAATCCAGAACTTTAACTATTTCTTTTGGAAAATTTTGAGTCAATTTTTACTCAGATGCTAATTCCACTATTTTAAAAATTTACTAACGTTTATTAAAATCAAGGAATAAAAGTAAGAAAAATGTGACTTACACGAAATGGAATAAACTACGTACCAAGTTGATATGAACATATAAATATATTACACTCGTATAAAATTGCATAAAATAAATATTCCTCTGTTTACCTTTATTTATTGAAATAAATGAAAATAGTCTGCTGACTTTTTATCACTTTGCTTATCTTTATTCATGAATCTAAATGAAATTAAGAAGAGAGGCACTCGTGAGACAGAATTAATTATGTACCGTGTTGTTGTTAACATTTAAATAACATTAAAAATATCAAACCCTCTTCATTTTTGTTTGTTTATAAAAAAAGAGGGGAAAATATTGTTCCGACTTTGCTTCGCATTGAGATAAATTAAAATTTCAAAATGTTCTTAGTTTCCCTTAAATAAATTGCAAACACTTTTAAAAACTTCAGTTTGATACAGAGTTTCTTCCTTTGGATACGAACTGTAATAAAATTTTGAATTATAGAAAAATGTGTTTCAATTCTATTGTATCTTCTCAAGACAAATTATTTTCTTTCATTATCATTCAGTATTATTTTAAAAAGCCTTCTTCATAATTCATACTATAAATCTTATCACGGTTTTTCAAATAAATGCTATAAAAGTGTTAATTTTTATTTATCGCTTTGATTTGTTTAGCTTTTTTGACTTCAAAAATTAATCCTTCAAACAAGTAACGTATTTCAAAATTATCTGTATAATTTTGAATGATAAAATTATCAATACTTTTTAATCGAATTTTATATTCTCTGAAACTTTTGAATATTGAGCATAAAAAAAGTCAAGATGATGGCAGCTTGTATCTGTATTGCTCTATCAAAATAATTTTTATCTAATATTAAGCATGCACATCGAGAAATTCACGTTTACAAATTCGAAAACACGTTGATTCTGAAATATTGTGACAAAATAAAGCACATAATTAAACTTAAAAGAAACTGAATCTCTTTTGTAGAATCTCAAACAATACTTTGCTAGAACTTGGCTTAAATTAATTGAGTTTATATTTGTCGATGTTGAGCTTTAATTTGCCAAAGACAAGCCGACAGAGTGTATTCGAAAACATTTGTGGATATATACGAGGGTCAGCCAGAAAATAAAGACCGTTTAGTTATACGAAATGAAAAAAACAATATTTATTGGAAAAAATAATTCTATTACATACCAGAAGCTTCCTTCACTTCTCTACATAATCACCTACTATATTTAAACATTTGTCGCATCTGCCCACGAGCCTCAGAATTCCCATGTCATACTCTTCTGCCGCCAGTTCATTAAGCCAAGTGGTCACTGCATTCTCCAACTCTTCATCGCCCAGAAACTCTTTCAGCTTAAGGAAAAGATGGAAATCGATAGGAGAAAGATCCGGACTATAGGGTGGATGATCAAAAATTTCCCATCCGAATTGATCCAGCAATTCTTGCGTTGCAGCAGCTGTATGAGGGCGGGCATTGTAGTGAAGAAGCACAATTCCTCCAGAAAGAATTCCTTGCCTTCTGTTTTGGATGGCTCGCCGTAGTTTTCTTAGAGTCTCACAATAACGATTTGCATTGATCGTAGTGCCTTTTGGCATGAAATCCACCAAAAGAACACCTTTACGAACCCAAAAGACGGTTGTCAGGCCGAAAATGCGCGAGCAGTCTTTTGCTTGAATGCAGTGAACACCTGGCTTAATAAACTGGCGGCAGAAGAGTATAACATGGGAATTCTGAAGTTCGTGAACACATATGACAAATGTTTCAATGTAGGAAGTGATTATGTAGAGAAGTTAAGGAAGCTTTCTGTATGCAACAGAATTGTTTTTTCCGATAAATATTGTATTTTTCTTTTTGTATAATTAAACGGTCTTTATTTTCTGGATGACCCTCGTATCATATGCAATATGCTTCAATTTATCAAAATTAACATTTGCCGATAAATTTTCCCCTGGTGGAAATACTGTTAGCCGGATATTTAAAGCCTCAGCTCAGAATATAGTAATTAACTACCAATTCCCCGAGCATGCCTTTTACAGTGTTTCAAAATTTGGTGCCTTAATGATTTACTTTCTTTTACTTTGTTTGACTATTCTCTTAAATTGATATAATTTACAAGTAAATGATATAAAATATAATGATTGCAAAATTAACTTGCATCAACACTTACAATTATCTAATACATAACTGTTCGTCGTTTGTTATTTCGCATGTATGAATTTCAGACAAACGGAAAATAATTATTGTTTTTCGTTGTTTAAAATACAGAAAATCGAGTACGCATTTGGGCTTATTCCCTACGATGATCTTTATACATACATGACTTGATACAGATCTACAAGTGGTCAACTTTGGTGACAATATCACATGTCAAATATCATTTATCTTATTAAATTTCATTTAGCTTATAGCCTTTATGAGATCGCATCCACACACACATGAATAGACAGACCAAAAGACAATCAACCCTTCGGCAGATTTGGTTCAAAAACTGATACAGGTCTACAAATCTGGTGATAAAATTGAAAGCCAAATTTCATGCATCTAGCTTGTTGCATTTTTGAGTTACCATAGTCACATGCACACGGACGGACTGACAGGCTTCCTATTGACGGATTTCGCCCAAAATTTGACACAGATCTACAATTTTTTTGTAAGGACCACACTAAATTTTATTCGTCTAGGTTTTACTTTTTTTGAGTTATTTTGTTCACGGACAGACATAATTCCAAAAAATAGCTCTTTATAGACTCGGGGACGTCTGAGACATGCAGATCTATCAAAATCTTGAATTTTCTGATGATTTCGGTAATTTTCTCTCTCTCTCTCTCTCTCTCTCTTTTTAAATCACTTTTAGCGACACCTCATTTTAATTACTTCTACTTCTATCGTAATAAGCGCACTACAATTTTCTTTTCGAGTCACGTGTCTTTTCCAGGGAAATTCCCTCCTCTGGGTACTTAAACTTTCTGCGCATCTCTATCTGCCTTTTTCCACTCCAACATGTAAACGAATAACAACGTCGCGCTGCTTCGCGCGTTGCCTTTTCCAATGTGGTCATGGATACACGTATAATATGATTATTTTAACTATAGAAAAGTAACATACTATTGTCTACGATGGAATAAATGAAGATTTAACAACTGCTGTCTTTTCCTTAACAACATGGATTACTTCACCTTTAAAACGCGATGTTAGATATATATATATAAGAACAAACAAAACAAAAGTAAACAAAACATATCAAAATGAAATTCATATATACATAAAATTGTAAATTACTAAATTAATATTTGATTTTATTTACTATATATATATAAGATATAAAACAAATTTTTTTTGGAAAATGCAAAAATTAAATTATTATACAAGCACAATAAAACGACAAAATTTTACGATTTTTTGTTGTCGTTAAGCAGAAAAAAGCACTATTTAATATCATAGGTGGACTTCTCTTCCTGATGAGCTACTTACCATGATATTTTCGATTTATTGTGTTTTTGTCTTCCTTTTTTTTGCCTTTTTGTTTGTTTTTGATATATTGTCTTTTGTTTCTTGCATGTTTTGATATATATATAATATGCGTCATCAGCGAGGAAATAATAATAGTCGGTGTTTTTTAAGGATTTCCTTGATGGTGACGCATCCTGGACGTCAGCGTTTTGTTTTTATTAGTTTGTTCTCTTGTTCTAAAACGGTGTTGTGTGTTATCTTTTGTTAATATTTCTCACTGCACGGATGTACTGCTGTATTGGCGCATTAACCGGGTTGGTGAAGGTTATTCCTTAACTGTTTTAGATTTATGTTTTACCAGAGTGTAACTGTCTCCTAATGTTTCCTTTATTTGAATTAGTTTCTCTTTGGTTCAAGTGTTAATTTTTTATTTCTATCGCTCTGTTTTTATTTGAATATTTTGAATCTTTGTGATTATATATATATATATAAACTTGTTATATATGAACATACAAAAACAAAGTAAACAAGACATATCAAAATGCAATTCATAAACTAAAAATTCATTAATTGAACAAAATAACCAAATCTAAAATAAAATCTAAAAAATTGAAAATACTATAGAAACTAAATATCAGAAGGTAAGTTTAAACATTCACATGTTAACATGTAAATGAACTCTATTGCTATCAAAACTACTGAAAAAAGGCAATCCAAATATATGTAGTTTTCAACAATATATATGTATATATATATATTCCTTTAACTGAACTAACTTCTTAGATTCCTTTAACTGAAAGAAATAAACAGAAAATATTGGAACTTTTCTAAATGAATTCTAATAATACTGAAATACAAGAGCTCCGCCTCAAACATAATAGCTAAACTGAATTTATTTCGAGACACCCCTTTACATATCCTCTACTTAAGTTTCTCAAAAGTAGAAACTTCCATTCTTTGTATCCCCGGAGGAACGCTGAATAAAAATCATCGATTTTACATAAACTTCCCAAACAGGTCAATGTGCACTTTGAGATTGTCATGAAAGGGGTTCTATTAACTGGAACGGAAAAATCAAAATTTAGTAAACGAAATGATACAATACTATTGATGCTCTCTTAGCAAACTGAGCGTCGGAATGAAAGAAATGCATTTCAAGCTCTATTTTGCACAAAATCCTTGTATTTTAACTACATCAATGGGTATTTTTTGTTGTTGTTCCTGCGCAAAACTTTAAAGAGAGACCTAAATGCAATGCCAGTTTCATGAAAGAATACGATGATATTGAATATTAAAAGAGTTACACTAAGTAGAAATTTCTTAAGAGTAATATTTTTTACATTTATTTACTTCTTGTGATGTGGAACAAGTATTAAAATCTTTACCGATTTAAAAATTTCTGATGAGTAATATATTTTTATTTATTAAATGCTTGTGATGTAGAACACGACTTTAAACATCAAACATTTCTCAGATATTCAAGATTTATAGAATTGTTATTGTTCTTCCATCAATACGAAGGTGCACAAATTTATACATTTTTTATGATTATGCCCTATATTGTAAACTTAGATAGTTATATATAATATAGATGTTCATATTGTGTTATTCTCTTGTATTAAGTTTATCGTTGTTATTGTTGCTAATACTTGGTATGTACGGTTATGTATGATGCTTAATATCGTATCTATAATTCGTGTACTATAATTGAGGGAAAATCACTCATGAGTATATACAATACTCGCAGTTGAGTTCATCATTCAAGTATTATCATTTTAGAAAATTTTATAGTATTTTGTATAGTTAATGTATATTCCAAGATAAAAATTATTTCTTACATTGATCGCGTAGAGGAATACCATGCTAGACAGAAAGATATCAGTAATAAATGGGTCTGAAGGTCGCGAATATTTCAACCGCAACAGCAAGTAGATAGCAATGTCGGAAGTATAGATCTAATTCTTACATATGCTTTATTGGGTATATTCTTTTGTATACAGATTATTGCGTATATTTCTTCTATGTGATTTATGCGATTCTCTTTCTGAGCTTTGATTAAAGATTGTTTCTCTTATTTGATGCTGTTAGTGCTTGTGGGAGCATAAAATAAATTATATTTATCTTTGAATTGTTAATCGTTTACACAAAAATAATCACAAAATTTGGAATGTTATGTGTTGTTTCTCCTCCTGATGTGCATTATTCTATGGTATTCCTTCCATAATTATAATTTCTTGTTTCTTTTCCTTTCCAAATTTTTCATTAATATTCCCTATCGCCATATATATATATATATATATATATATATATCATTACATCAGAAATAAACAACTGCATAAATAATGATTATTCATACAACTACAACTAACAAAAAGGAAGAGACAGATACTAGAGAAAAAAATGAAATTGACTAGGTGTTTACGAAAAGAAGAGATTGATTTATCAACTCTTGCACAGGGTTCAAGCCAACCATGTTAAGACTCCAGTGATCAATATAAAAATAAAAGAAAGGAAATGAAAAATGAGAAAATTTAATACTGGCTGACGAAAACAGTAACATGTAAGCAACTTAAAGACTTCACAAGAAATTTAGCCATATTTATAAAATCCAACCTCATCTCAATTCTTCATTTCTTTTATCTTTTGAGGGTTCCAAACATGGTCTTAATACTCTTCCGGCAACCCAGATGACTCGTTGTGGGGGAGATCCAGGAACAGGCCTTTTTTTATTTATCTTTTTCCTTTGGCGGTTGTTTTATAGAAGATTAAATCATTTTGTTTCCCCAATTTATCGATTATATAACCTAATTTTCTTTTTCTTATTTTGTGTCGCTTAACAGAATTTGTTTTGCTCTCAATGTTCTCTCTCTTTTAGCATACACGTGGGTACTTAAGCTAGGCGATTAATTTTCAAAAATGGATAATTTATGTTCCTAATTTGTAATGTTTACAGAAGGGCTGAAGTACCTTTTTTGCCCAATGGATAGGGAATTAATGATTTTTTTTTATGTTAAGGGTAGAGTGAGGATGTTGAGGAAGAGGTTATTCGCCTACGATGGAAGCTAGAGGTTATTTCAGTTTTCTTTGCATTTTTATGCCCATTAAGTTCTCCATCAGATGTCCTTGATTAGAACAGCTTTGTGTTTGTTATTGGAAGATCTTAAGTTTTATTTCTGCTGAAGATGTAACAAAATCTGAGAATCAAACTATTCTCAATCAAGGCTCCGTATCTGTTACTTCTATACAGCAACAATAATTAATTTTACATTAACATTAATAACAATTTTAATCTTACATTAAAATATAAATTTATGTTTATTTTAATCCTATATCTGATTATTCTTAGTTTATGTACTGGACTTTATTTTAATGAGTGTTGAGAAAATCTTTAATGAATCTTTAAAGAATGAATAAATCTTTTAAGGCAGTGAAATAAGAAGCGAATTTCCAAAACGAGGGCTGTAATTAAGGTTTTACATGAATACAAAATACAAAAATATATCAATCCTCTCTTCAATATCTTTTAACATTCAATTCACCAATTATCTACTTTATCTTTATCACTACAGTATAACCCGAACTCGGAGCCAGGACGGCTGCCTGTCGGTCGGGTGGGTATATGTGGAAACCAATTATCTACTGAGGTTTTAAAATGTATATATATTTGTTGTCTCTATCAAATTTTTGAGTATAAAGTTTTACACTTTATTTATTTTTATTCTCCTGATTATATTTTTTTCTTTTTTACATATGATTGCCTGCTTTCAAAGATCAAGGACAATTTTGTTTACGTTAAAGATAAAATTTCATTATTTCCCTTAAACTCACTGCTTTCTAAACCAAATTCATCCAAAATAATATTTCAAAAAATTATACACAGATATAATGACAAACACAGGAAAATAATAATTCGAACCGGAATTCTTAGCTTCCAAAACAAAATAATCACGTTAAAAAATTATATACTGTTAATACTCTTGGAAATACGCGATGAATAATACTTTTCCTGTTAAAGAAACTCTGAATAGTTTGATTCAGTTTTTATTACTCTGAAGCATTTATACGCCATCAAAGCGAAAACTTTGTCCTAGGCTCGGATGCCATAAAGTAAGTCCTGCCGTCAATCATAAGACTCGGCAGTAAGTGTATTTCAAGACAGGTTCATTATGGCGCGCCCCAAACAGAGAACAAACTCTTTACCAGGACGTACGACCAGTCATAAATGGTACCGGTAACTTCTTACTACAGGGTGATTCAGAATTGATTGGGCGGTAGAGAGTAGCAACAGAAAACAAATTCACAGAGTTTGGTCTCAAAGGTAAGCATGGCGTAGTAGATGATTCTGTATTTCCATAACTTCTTCTCACTTGCAAAGTTGTCTGACGACTGCAGCCGGCCGTCATTTTACAAGTTCACATCACAAAAGTAATATGAAACGAATTAGTTGATATGCACCTAACACGTAGTGCAGCAGAGTAAAGTGACTTAGCAGTTAAGCAATTGTATGAACACACTATTATTAACACCAGGTCTATCACCCATTGATTTCTTTTGGGGGGTGATATCAAGCATCTTGTGTGCGAGACTCCTGTTGACAGTGATATGGAACTTGTAGCACGAATATTCGTTCCTGCCAGCAACGCGATAACGGTATCAATTCTATACTCTAGCAAATGGGTGAAATTGAGCATCTGCAGTAACCGTGCAATAATGATGACTACATAAATTTTATTTTAATTTAACCTTTCTCATACAGTTTCCCTTACTTCAACTTCCGAGCATATTTTGCCCGTTTACATGACATTTACCACCATACTTTTCAATGCAAAAACGTGCTCTTCTACTATTTCCTATCTATTTTACCAGTTCCTACTAAATCTGAATGATTAGTTTGAATCGCCTTGCATACAATTAGTTGACGTGAAATGTAAATATTAAACATCTTGATCTACCAACTTTTCAGTGGTGCTCCTTAGAAGGTTTATTAAAGAGTTAAATGACTCATTGATCAATAAAAGCTAAGTTCGTATTAATAATAAACTACTAACGAAGGATTGTCTAATAATTAATCTCAGTATCCTGAAACTAATTCAATGTTACAAAAAATTAATCAAATTCCTTCTTATTGAGTATTTTTTCACTACAAATGAAGAGACATTTCATTGCAACAGGTATTCGTTGCAGTATCTTCTTTTTTCCCTAAGTATTTAATTAGGAGGATTATAATCAGGGGCGAAACTAAAGAGGCCTTGGATAGCATGTTGTGCTACATTTTGCACAATTAATTAATAAGTAATAAAAACATAATTATATTTTTGACTTTATGTAGGTAAAATTAGCAAATAAATTGCAACTATACAATTACTACTTTTTAATTGAATTTAATTAAAAAATGAACTTAAAATGTTTTCTATTATTTTTCTTGCATTCCTTACTTTAGTTTATAAAAATTGACTCAACTGCGGCTGAACAATAAAAAATTATGAAAGTGTAAGGTTAAAATAAATACACATGCAAGGATGTTACTTTTATATATATTTACGAAAAATATATATTACAGTATTTTTTAATTAATTTTTTATATTCAGATTTCAAGGGGAAAAGTTTTTCTTCGCGAAAAAGTTTTCTGCAGTGGAAACACGTTGCCCCCCCCCCCTCTCCGCCCTTCTAGTGTTTTTGCCTGGAAAGAAGTTAGCTGCATTTTCCTCAGCACCTTCTTCCCTTCACAACAGTAAATAGTAATCGTAGTACTTTTTAACCCCTTAACATACAATGACGACTCTGACATGCCCATCAAATTACAGAAGTTTTGCTATTGAAATCCGTATTTAAGTCAACGTAACAATTACTTTTAAATACAAAAATCATCTGGACACGCTTAAATGTCTCAAGTATCCTTTACCATCTTAAATAGGTTGAAATAATAATAAATATCCAAAATGGGGGTGGCATCTAATTAGGAGGTTAAATAATATCTTATTCCAAGGAGTTAAGTAGTTCTCTCCCTCTACGAAGAGAGGTAAACCGTTCTCCCTAAAAATTCAAAGCTTATAAAAGGGATAGTATATGATTGTTGATGGGTTTAGATATCTCGGGCAAAATTAAATAATTAGAATTATATTTCTGTACTAGAGGATTTCTGTATAGGGATATTTCTGTACAAGAGGATTTCTGTATAGGGATATTTCTGTACTAGAGGATTTCTGTATAG